>BQNB010024458.1:0-60690 GCA_026074375.1 Tanacetum coccineum | reverse complement strand
TCTCATATAGTTGATTTGGATTTATCCAAGTTATCTATCGTCTTACAAAGGCTAGTCAGATCCTAAACACAGGACCTACACTGAGCTTTTAAATCAAGGTTGACCCCCCCAAGTGTAATGAATGTTTGATAATGTTGTTGTCTAGAGTCAAGTATTTGTAGAGGTCAAAGTGAAAGAGGGTCAAGGTCATATGTTATAGTTGTATGTAAATGGGTCAAAACAAGCATGTAAAACGGGTCAAACGAAGTTTTTGGGTAAACCCGTAAGATAATGTTTTGGGTCATTTAGACCACAAAGGTTTATGATAATGTTGTAATGTGTTGTTTTAAGGAATTCTGAAGAGTTTTATGAAATATCAAGTCCGGGAAGTTAGTTTTTCATGTCAAAGTGTCAAAAATGAGTTTGGTATGTTTCAAGGAGCAGGGAGCCGCCTAGCTGGGCCTTCCAGCAGCCCGGCTGGCCACCAACGAAGCTCTAGCCGCCCTGCTGGGCTGGAGCTAATGTTTTCTGGATTTTGTTTTTGATGTAACTTTTGAACCGTAAGGAGTTAGAACGAGTTCCTTATATCGTTGAAAAGCTTATGAAGTCTAGTTTGTGATAATGAAACATTCAAGGGTCTAATTTTACTGTATTTTTTAAATTATAATGGGGAATATCACAAGGTCATTCTCGGTCTTATGTTTCCGTAAAGTTTTTGATTTTTGGTCAAAATCTGAGTTTGGAAAGGGGCGTTTCAACTTGGTATTAGAGGTTAGGTCTAAGAGAAGTAGGTTTCCACTATAGGATTCCTAAACTTAGACCACTCGTAGATGCGTTTTCTGTAAGTGTAAGAAATGAAGAATGCGAATGCCTTAGTTATAAGGTAGTTAAGTGCTTGTGGTTAATAGAATGATAATGTATGGGCATAGAATGATAATGTATAGGCATAGAATGATTATGAAATGAGGTATATGCTATTTTTTCATAGACTAAAAATTTGGAATGCGGCTAAGAATGTGAAGCACTAATCGGGAAAGTGTTAAGTATAGAGGTATATGTTTATATAATGTAAAGTAAAGTCTATGGTAGATTATTAATATATATATGTATATATATATATATATATATATGTATATACATATGTATATATGTATATACATATATGTATACATGTATATACACATATATATATATATACATGTATATACATATACATATAAGTAACATAAGATGTATTTGATGGTATGAGTTAAGAAGTGCTTGAATTAAGATAAAAGCATCGGATTGCATTTTAATAAGTAATAATGAAAGTATGTAAGTAAGAGCAAGGTAATGTGAAGATGTTTTTGAATTATGAAAAAGTCATTTAATGAAGAATTATCATACTAAAGGTAAGTGCTTAAACGAATTCTTGTAAAGGATTAAAGTATGATGAGTCATGTAGCATAGAGAATATGATAAAGTATAATGACATGGTTAAGTACGATATGTATACAAATAATGTTTAAGAAGAGTTGCACAATAAATCTTAAATGATGCTAAATGCTTTTAATGAATGATGAGAAATGAATGCAATCTCGTTCATAGATGAAAAAGAAGTATGATAAGTAAAATGGATAGACGAGTATACTTTAAGTTAAACCAAACGAATAAATGGTAAAGAATGAATAGAATCATATTAAGGAATGAAAGAGATGTATGTGACGAATAAGTGAAGTAATGAGTATATTATAATAATAACCTATGTAAGGTTATAAGCGAAAATGTAAGTGAACTAAACGATACTTTGGTATATAATATTGAATAAATTACCCATTTGAGGATTGTCAAGAGAATGACAAATGAAATGTGAAAACATATATGTATATGTAATACATGATTTGGATCTTGTAGAATATAAAGTAAGATGATAAAGTGTGAGCTAGAATTGCGTAAGGCAATAAAAATAGAAATGAAAAAGTATGTGATTAGAAAAGTGCGTGAATGACAAAAAGGATTAAAGAATGATAAATTTAAATTTAGCTTGGATCTAATGATTAATGTGATGGTATCCTTCGGGATAGCCTAATGTAATGGTATCCTTCGGGATAGCCTAATGTAATGGTATCCTTCGGGATAGCCTAATGTAATGGTATCCTTCGGGATAGCCTAAGAATGTTAATGATACCACAAGGGTATCGATAATGGGCGAATTCCTATAGGAAGAAAGCCAAGTTTCCTTCGGGAAAAGTTAAGGAGATTGGATCCAAGACTATAAATGATGGTATCAAAAGTAAATGAGATAGCAATATGAGATGAATGGAAAGTAATGAAGACTTAAGCAAGTTCAAGTGTTATGTCGGAAGTGTATAAGTAGAATGGTTTATAATCTCATTATTTAAATGGACTAGGATGCCTCTTCATTTAAATAAAGAAATTGTGTATCACCAAACCATAAGTTTGTACTTCCTTATATGCATTGATTGGGATGCTTCTCAATGTAAATAAAGAAGTATGGATGAGTAGGCTTATGTGTTCTCGGCATAACATGATAGGAATTAAGGAAGTAAAAGATGGGAGTCTAAAAATAGTTAGACGTCATAGGAAATAAGATAGGCGAAATAAGAATTTAAGTGTGACATTTATTAGAGACTTTAAAGAGAAAGTTAAGTTTAGATGTTAAGAGTATATGATTAAGAAAGAAAGGTTGAATTAATGTACCTTATCGCATGGTGTAATGATTATGTGGTCGCTAAGTATTTTTAGCACTTTAATGTAAATGTGAAAGGTAAAATACAAAGTATTGAATTATTCCAAGTGACTTATAGTCCTTGATGAAAATTTACTAAAAAGAAGTAACGAAAGCAAAGTGTTGTAATGGAAACGATAAAAAGAATGTCAAAATGATTACGGTAAATAAGAAAGTATGAACTAATGTTGACTTATGATGAGTCAAGATAATGCAATTTCTCAAGTAACATGTAGCTCTTGATGAAAATTTAGAGAAGAAATGAATGGGAACGTAATACTATAGAGAAAAGTTACTAAAATGATAGAATTAGAAATGATAACTATCATCTAAATGGGGTTTATCATTTGAAAGAGAATAACGTAGTAAAAATACGCGAGAAGTAGAATTAGATAAGGATAAATAGAGGTGTTATAGCATGGCTAAATTACAAAACCATATAGGTTGATGCAACTAGTTAAGTATATATTTAAGAATGCTAAGATGTAATGTGAGGTCAATGTGACTAAGTTTTTGGTCAATATTAGACGAAGAGATTTCGGGGACGAAATCTAAATAAGGAGGGTAGAATTGTAACACCCCAAAACCGGCTTTAAAGTATTTATTCACGAGAATGCCATTGGAATAGTTTGACTATGACTTTTATAAGTTGGAAGACGTTACGTGATTGGTTAGTCAAACCCGATAGTCAAACTATAAGTCAATATATATGTAAAATGGAAGTAGAAAGTTAATGTGTCACAAATATAAGAGGAATGGGCTTAAAGGACTTATGTTGTCAAAAGATAAATGTGCTATATTATTTGATGTGGCCAATTTAAGGGAAATAAGACTTAAGGGACTATATGTGTCAAATGGCCAAACCTTCACTAACAAATGCAGAATTCCCTGGACAATTCTACACACTTCTTCATTTGTGTGGTGTTTTCTTATGTGTCAAACCATAGAGAAAGAAAGGAGAGAAGAACTCAAGTTTGATGATTATTGATGAAGAGGTTTAGTGTCTCATTCAATAGTTAATCCTTAGCAATTATCCTCTGTATGTAATTGTGATCAAAAATCAAGTATGTAAAAACAGGTCAAGCGGAGGTTTGGGTAAACCCGTAAGATAATGTTTTGGGTCATTTAGACCACAAAGGTTTATGATAATGTTGTAATGTGTTGTTTTAAGGAATTCTGAAGAGTTTTATGAAATATCAAGTCCGTGAAGTTAGTTTTTCGTGTCAAAGTGTCAAAATGAGTTTGGTATGTTTTAGGGAGCAGGGAGCCACCCGGCTAGGCCTTCCAGCACCTGCTGGCCCCAGTGATGTCAGCCGCTGGCTAGGCTAGGGCTGATGTTTTCCGGATTTTGTTTTTGACGTAACTTTTGAACCGTAAAGAGTTGACGTAACTTTGGAAAGCCTATGTATTCGATGTTTTGGACTAAGAATAGAATAGGGCTAGTTAATTAGACTACATAGTTATGGGTTGCATAGTTGATATGGGGCTAGTTGATTTAACTAGTAAGGTATGTTTAATTGATGTGTATATAAATGAATGATGATTTAAAAGTTATGATGCAATGTGCTTAATGAAATATGATAACTGGTTATTGCTTTTACTTACTAAGAGAAAGCTTATATGTTTAAGTTGTAATGTTTTGTAGGTTTAATGCAAAGCAAGGTAATGCGTGAATTAAGGCATAAGTGTGGAAGTACTTGTCAATATTAGACAAGTAAATAAGGTAGTTGCCAATCTTTTGAATCAAGGTTGACCCCCCCTAAGTGTAATGAATGTTTGATAATGTTGTTCTCTAGTGTCAAGTATTTTATAAAGGTCAAAGTGAAAGAGGGTCAAGGTCATTTGTTATAGTTGTATGTAAATGAGTCAAAACAAGTATGTAAAACAGGTCAAACGGAGTGTTTGGGTAAACCCGTAAGATAATGTTTTGGGTCATTTAGACCACAAAGATTTATGATAATGTTTTAATGTGTTGTTTTAAGGAATTCTGGAGAGTTTTATGAAATATTGAGTCTGAGAAGTTAGTTTTTCGTGTCAAAGTGTCAAAAATGAGTTTGGTATATTTCAAGGAGCAGGGAGCCACCCGGATGGGCCTTCCAGCAACCCAGCTGGCCACCAGTGAAGCTCCAGCCACCTGGCTAGGCTAGGGCTGATGTTTTCCGGATTTTGTTTTTGACGTAACTTTTGAACCGTAAAGAGTTGACGTAACTTTGGAAAGCCTATGTATTCGATGTTTTGGACTAAGAATAGAATGGGGCTAGTTAATTAGACTACATAGTTATGGGTTGCATAGTTGATATGCATTTGAAGGTACAAGGAGCTTAAGAGCTAATGTGTGTTTAGTAAAGGACATGATTAGCCTAGTTAATTTAAATAGTAAGGTATGTTGAATTGATTTGTTTATAAATGAATGATGATTTAAAAGTTATGATGCAATGTGCTTAATGAAATATGATAACCTGTTATGTCTTTTACTTACTAAGTGAAAGCTTATATGTTTAATTTGTAATGTTTTATGGGTTTAATGCAAAGCAAGGTAACACGTGAATTAAGGCATAAGTGTGGAAGTACTTGTCAATATTAGACAAGTAAATAAGGTAGTTGCCGAGCTTTTGAATCAAGGTTAAACCCCCCGCCCCCAAGTGTAATGAATGTTTGATAATGTTGTTGTCTAGAGTCAAGTATTTGTAAAGGTCAAAGTGAAAGAGGGTCAAGGTTATTTGTGTAAAAACTCGAGTTTCAGGTCAACGTCTATCCTTAGCTAAGATAGTTATTTTTAATTGCATAAATAATTATAGTCGTTATGCTATATGTGGTTTGATGATAATTTCTATTTAATGGTGAATTTCATTCCGTGATTTAGTTTTTATTTGTTTTTAGCATTTAAGAAAGTCAGAAAATTTTATTTTATTGCTCCGAGAGCGTAAATATGTTAATTTTTTTATTTTTCGTCGTTTCCTCGAGTTTTTGTAAAAACATGTTTAAAGGTCGTGTTTTACGAGGTTTAACATTTTAATGAAGGTTTTAAACTATATTTAGTGGGACGGATTTAAAATATTTACAAACGTAGTGTGACTCGATATAACAACCCGCAAATTTTCATCAATGTATTATCCATCTATTAAATTAGATGCAATGTATTATCCATCTATTAAATTAGATGCAATATAAATCACCTTTTCACGGGGAAATTTTTCGCTTTACTGCATCCTACTGTGTAACATTGTTTACATAGCAAACTAAAGTTAATGGACTCACACAACCTACGTATGATAATCCTATCTACATATATGTCAAGCAAACATCATAACATGATAAGTCAATTATCCATTTTATCATATACATTATCCATTTAATGTAATTTCCACAACGACGTTATTAAATGAGCATAAACTTTGTGTCTAAACCCTAATTTTAGGTAATGTAAGCATTCAAGATGAATGTACAAGTAATCAAAGCTCATGTACAAGTTATATAACATCTTATTTGAATATACTTTCCCTCCAAAATAAGGTACAAGTCCTTTAAAGCATAATGTACAAGTCATTAATGCACAACATCTAAAATAGCCGTTTTGCCTCCGTTTTCCTAAGAATCTTTTACAATCCCTCAAGTACAAGTTACAAGCAAGTCATACACTTCATTTACATTCCATAATCATCCTCATTTAATAATAATTCATGAAATAAAACCTAGAAACCCTAACCCGAGCAAAATACTAAACCATGACCCGTTTCTTGATTTTTATCCATTGTAAACCCAAACCATTACTCAAATAAGTTGTAATTACATAAATTACAACATTAAAAGCATATTCTACCATCATTTCATCATTTTAACCACAATGGACGAGAATTAAACCAAGAAAACCCTAATCGAACCCTAATTGCAAAACACGACCCGTTTACTCATTTTCACCCATTTTGATCACGAACCATTAACCAAATTGTGATCTAAGCTCTTAATACAATCCTTAAGATCATTAATCCACCCTTATCTCTCCAATGTACACGAAAAAGAACCAAGAAAACTCTAAACCCGTACCATATGAACCCGTGACCTATTTTACTCATTTTTGCCCATTTTAAACCCGAACCACCTATCAATTCTTGTTAATAATCCTTAATACAAGTCTTATGAACATTTACCTATCATTATATCACAAGAGTACACGAAATGCAAGCTTAAAAACTCAATTCAAGCCCTAATGAGCCCTAGCGAACCCGCGACCTTATTGTTTGCATTTTAACCCATTTTGACAAATCCTCTTGCAACCAAGCACCATGGTGACTGATATGTGTGAAAACACATATCCATTTTATACCAAAAATGACCCGTAAAAGATGAAATATTGCATAAAATGCTTGAATATTGCTTGTTTTGTCTTTGTGATTGTGCAGGTACGGATATTACAAATATCACGAGAAAACAGTCAAAACCGGACAAACACGGACACGGGAAAGGAAAGAGTACAAAAGAGCCAGAAGTCTTCTATTTAAAGGTCAACTTTGGTCAACCTACAAAAGGACAAAACCCTCAAAATACCACAAAAACCCTTAATGTTAAATCAAAATTCATAAAAACTCCCTAAAACCCTAACACCGTTATCTCTTTTATATTTAAGAGATAACGGTCGTTATCTCTGTTAATAAAAACCCTTTACCCTTATACCGACCCAATTCCATTTTAGTAAACCCATGGCCCGTTACCTTTTTATTTACCCGAAAGCCCAAAAGTCAAACCAGTCAAACAATAATAATAAATTGGTTAAAAAGGACGCGAGAATAGTTTACTATTCATCGTCGTTCTCACCAAATTAACCCGTCCAAAACAAATGGTAAAATTAAATTGACAGCGTGGCTAGAAGATTCGAGTACTAAACGCCAAGTCATCATAAAAAACGTCACTCCAAGAGCTCTAATTGGTTCATTCTTACATGAGGGATACATGCGGGCTATTAAAGAAGCACACTTTAGATGGAAAATTACACTAAAACTAGTGGAAAAGAAGCATACTCACTCCCAAAGAGTGGGATTGCCATCTTGGCAATCCATGTGCTATCTTTGATCCAAGGGCTATGAATTTTGATCGAATCATTAGAAAGAATGGACGGATAAGATCAAAAGATCAAGAGGAGCATTTGAGACCTAGAAGCTTCTTTCTCTTGCCTATAAATAAAGGAGCTCACTCACTCACAAGGAGTAACTAGGAGTAGGAGTAGGATAATTTAGAGTAGTGTAGATTAGCTTATAGCTTATTTTTCCAGCTTATTGTCATTCATTTTATGTAATTTACTTTTCAAAGCAATGTAATCTTCCTCTTATTAATGAAATTTTTGTTTTCATTTTAATTTTGTCTTTAATTCAAAGGTTTATGTTTATGCAAATTTAGCTTTTAAATGTTTTTAAAGTCACTTATAGATCAATAAAGCTCTTTTAATACTTGTATAAGCTCTTTAAGCTCTTTTAATTACTCATAAGCTTGTTATTTAACTAAGCTTTTCATACTCAAATCATAATTCATATTACCTCAGCTTATTTGGAAGGGAAGCTAGCAAGGGATGAGCTTCCAGGATCTCACCAGCTTATCTCTGATAAGCTAGAGCTTGTTAAGTAGCTCCTCGAGCATTTGTTTAAGCTTTGTTTATGCAAAAGCTTTTGTAAGTTCTAATTTTCCTTTTAAAGCTTTAAATCTGCAATCTAGCTTAATACTACTTATTTTCTGCTTATAATTGTTTAGATTAGCTTAATTCTGCTTATAATAGTTATTTAATGCTTAATATGGTCATTTGTTAGCTTAGATCTTAGTTTTCATGTTTATGATATAAAACAGTGAAGAATACCAAAAATATTAGTATTTACTTCTAGCTTGTGATTTCTGCTTATTTGATTATTAAAAGTTGATCATTAGGTTTGTTATAAGCTAGATATTACCTGTTATTTGTAGTTTGTGCCTTAATTCTCAAGATTATAAGCTTAAAATGGCTTTGATCAAATTAAAGAGGTGTTTGGATAAAGGCAGTACTAACTAAAGTTAGTACTGTCCAAGTCCCTTTGGTTCTTTACTTTGATTTGAAACCTAATTTTGAAGCTTATAAAGTCAGGATTTAATGAGTTTGTTAGGTTTTAGTAAGTTTTGATCAAGTTTGTAAGTAGTTGATAGAATATGTGTTCTTAAATTCAGGTCCTTATGCATTTTGAGCTTAATTCTTGTTCTAGCTGCTTTGGTTAATCATTTTGCCCTTATTCTAATGTTAAAATTAGTTTAGTATCAAGTCCTTATGCCTGCACTTTTGATTTCATGTTTTGGTTAGCTAAATTGTCAAATGCATCAGCTAAAAAACAGCCATTATAGCCATTTTTAACTCTAAAATTCAGCTAGTTAATATTAGAATTAGCTTTTGAATTTTAGTGCACAACTAGTTTGTAGGCCAAATTATATAGGTTAGGACTTATTTTAGTTTAAAACGTTTATTTAGTTATCTGTTTTTAGGTCTGCATGTTAGTCTTTGTCTTTTCATAAAAATTTCAAAAACCAAAAAAATTAGTCTGCCTGCATCATCCTTTTCTAGTAGTCTTTTTCATTGAGCATTTTATTTTCAAATTAGTTTTCAAAAGCTGTTTTAATTAGTTAGTAGTATTAGCTTTTAAAGGGTTTAAGCCAATAAGCCACGAGGATCCATTTGAATGCTTAAAATTAAGCTCAAAGGTGTCTTATCAGGCTGTTTGGTTTTCAGAATTACTTAAAATGCTTTTTCGCTTATTTCAGCTTATGGCTTGTCTTTTTTCTGTCCAAGTTAGCTTGTTAGCTTAGGTTTAAGTTTCTAGTAGTTTATTTGTCTTTGTAGCTAGCTTATTTTGTAGCTTGTAGAGTTTTATAAAAAGTTCAAAAAGTAAAAAAAGTTGTTAAGCATTTCTGTTTTAAAAAGCCTTTTCAGCTTATTTTTTAGCTTTCACAAAAGTTGTTTTCACAAAAGTTCTTTGTTTTTAGCTTTTCAACATTTTTGCTTTTAAGTTTTTCAAAAATAAAAAAAAATTGCAAAAAGCTAGGCTTGGGACTCGAACCCACGACCTAGCCTTTACACACTCTCATAATTAACCATTGTGCTACATTAGCTCATCCGTGAGTGTTTGTTTCCATTTTTCTCTTATACACTTTTTGGTATCTTAGCTTATATAAAAGCCGTAGCTTATTAGGAGTTTTTCCCAGCTTATTAGATGAGTTGGGCTCTTGCTTTTATTTTTCTTAAATTCCTTGCATCATTTAGTACTTTTTGTGATTTTTCTGGATTTTTCCCATTAATAGTTTAATTTTTATCATTTTTCTTAGTTTAAATCTTTAAAAAATCATAAAAAATAGAAAAATAATCAGAAAAATAAATTTCTTTTTTATAAAATTTTCTTTTATCGTAATTTAGGTTTAGGAATTAAATTTGTGTTCGTAGGCTTAGTTTTAGTGAACTTGCTTAAATGCCGCGTTTTATTTACTTCCCGTTATTCGTTTTACATGTTTAGTTTTTAATTGCTTTATATGTTTTCGTGCTTTATATGATTTATTCATTTTTATTAGTAGTTATAGAAAACAAATTCAAAAATCTTTTATCCATTCAAAAAGCGCGATCACGGACGTTTTCGAATTTCAATTCACGACTTCGTTGGGGAATAAACGACCCGAGAGGTTTTTGAGAACAACTTTGGTTAAAAGTTTGTTTCTCGAACCCGACAGAAAATACTATCTATACTATAACTTGTATCCTCCTTACATATTATATATTATATATTATATATAGTGTGTTCGGACGAGATCAGTGACTCACCCTGATTGCCGTGTCCTCACGCAATATTATATGCTTTAAAATCAAATACCTCAAAACCTTCCCAAACTAATCCTTTAAGAAGTAGTAAAGTCTTTCGCGGGGAGAGTTAAGGAATAACAAGTTTTAAAACACCCCGCTTTCCCATTTTTCAAAGTTTTTCCATTTTTATGCTTTTTTATAATTCCTAACTACAACTTAAACAAGAATGACATAATGTATTGCTTTCATTATCTTTTGATAACTCTTAGGATCACGGAACAAAAGCACTTAAAGTGTTTAAAAAAGATAAATTCATCGTTCCCGACTTTTCACCTTTTCAAGCCAAGCTTAAAAACAAGATCATTGTAAATTACAAGTTATGATGCTAACACTACTCATAAGAGTTAATTGTGTACTTACTTTTCCTCCCTTATTTCCTAATTTTGTATCTCAAGATTTTATTTAAGTCATATACCCGAAGGCTCTTTAAGACTTTTATTTCGATACTTATTAATTCCAAAAATAATGCAATAATTAGTTTCTAGCCCTTTTCAAAAGATTAAATGTCATCAAAAATAATTCTACATCGAGGCGACCAAAATTTGGCTTTTATTAGGTTACTTAAGCAAGGTACCATTTACATCATATACCCTAAGGCTCTTTAAGACATAAATGGACCAATCTCATTTGCACCATATACCCTAAGGCTTTTTAAGGTACAAACAAGACAAAAATTATGCAACAATATCCATTTCATATACCCTAAGGTTCTTTAAGGAATGAACACGGCTATAATTTTACTTATTAGATTTTACTTACCCCATATACCCTAAGGCTCTTTAAGGGATAAGCAAAATATTTATTAAATTCGACTTACCTCATATACCCTTAGGCTCTTTAAGAGATAAGCAGAATATTTATTCATGTGATACATATAGTATGCCAAATTAAGTATTCCCGATGTATACCTAACTTAATCACAGAGGAACTAAGAAAACCGCTATGAACTAACTATTAACCAAAAAAACCGCACAACTCTATTTATTAAGCAACATATATAAAGGTGAAACAAGCTAATAGGAGAAAAAGCCACAAATAAACACTTATGAGCTTTAAAGAAATCCAACTATTATATGTTTAGCATCAAAACTTATAATCTACTCTATCATCTCTTGTTCTTCACAATTTAAAATTTCTAATAAAGAAATTAGTGAATACTTAGCCAAATAAATCGAAATTCGCATATTTAAAATCAATTATGAGAACTTGCAAAATCTTGGCTTTTTCAAGCTAGACTCTCTTTTTATAGCTCCTTATATAAAAGATTAGCAAAATTCAAATTATTTAAAAGTTAAGGAGAAAGCTAAGATATAAAATCGGTCGCGTCAAAATTTACTTTAGTTCTCACCAACGAAAAACCTACATTCGTGTCAATTTTTATATATATGTATATATATGCAATAAGTAAACTAAATATTAGGACTTAAAAATTTAAAATTTTTGCTATTTTTGTGAGAAAACGGGGTACGCGAGGACAACGGGCAAAGGTAGGAAAGATCATATCGAAGATATACCACCCCATACTAAATTAAACATTGTCCTCAATGTTTCCTAGACTAAGGCTCGAAAAACCCCATACTAAGATTTAAAAAGTCGAATGCATAACCCGAGCATGGATAAAGTATAACAAAAATCTTAAGCCGTTTATAAAGTATGCTAAAAGATAAATGTTAGTCGATAATAATCTAGGATATCAGATTCCCCCAAACTAATGGCAAGCAAAGGCTAGGAAGCTCGAGTGAACCGGGACAAAACACCGAACGCGAGAGACTTCAGAAAATTTTGGTTCATCCTACAAATAATCACAAGCACAAACAACAAGATCGGAAGAGTACAAACCTCCTCACATCACATTAGAAATAAGAAAGAAAGAAGAAAATTGGATAAGCATGGGATGCCTCCCACGAAGCGCTTTTGTTTTTTGTCACCGAGTCATATAGCTTGACTCGACCCCGAATTAAGTTGTCCTTGGGGAAGCAAATAGAACCGGCTTAAGAGAAAAATGAAAAGCGTAGATGCCGGGGTCAAAAATAGTGTCTTCACTCCCGGTGGAGATAAGTAAAGGTGAATCCGCAGGGTAGGTGAGAAACGGGAGAAAAGTCCTAATGACAAATGTGAAGGAATCGTCATCTTCAACATTTTGAGAAATAATCTCACCCCCCCTGGGTTAAAAGAATTATCTTCGTTTAGCTCATTAGAATCATTCTGCACGGCCGCATCGGGCTCCAAATTTAAGCAAATCTCAACATCCGGTGGCTCTGGAGGAGGACGAGAACATAATGGAACATCATGAAGATCAAAATGAAATGATTCATACTCAAGTCTTTCTACCACCGGGTTTACTATTAGGTAAGCTTATTACTATCTACACCATATCTTCCTCATACCCCGCTTCGATGGAATTTAGCATTGTTGTTAGTTGTGCATGGATTATTTATGTTTCCCTGATTGTAGTCGTTTTCTTCCTCAACATACTCTGTATGAAAATTCTAAGCAACCCATTTCATTGAATTTGATGTTTTTAGTGTACAACAGAAACTATGAAACTGTGTTTGTATTAACATGGATTAAATGCAAAGGTAATTATCTAATATCATTTTTTAAGTTATTACATTTAATAATTTTTTTAAATAAGAATTCACTACTCACATATAAATTTATAATGTTTTTCTAGAAATATCTTACAAATGTTATATTGTCGCTGAATTTAGGAGTTTCCAATGAGTTTGATATGTGGCATAGTCACTATATGTTGTCATTGAGGTTTGTACTAATGAAAGCTTTGATAAAGATTTGTTATATTGCTATTGTTGGGTTATGAATTATGAGTTTTGTTCGTTTATTGTTTTATTCATACTATTCTACATGTAAAATATTTATTATCAGAGACGGAGCTAGAAATTTGTGTTAAGGGGGGCTCAATTTTTTTTCCGGTTCTAAGATACAAATTTTTGTTTTAGAAGCTAGATTGAAGTTTGAATCATTCGACGTAAGGTTCAATGATATTTTTTTCCGGTAGTGACATACAATTACCTGATTAGTCGAGAAAATAAAGAAAATGAGCAAAGGTTGGCGTAAATGGTGGCGAATATGCCTTAATGATAATACGTACTATTGTACTAATGAAAGCTTTGATAAAGATTTGTTATATTGCTATTGTTGGGTTATGAATTATGAGTTTTGTTCGTTTATTGTTTTATTCACACTATTCTACATGTAAAATATTTATTATACTTAAGCATGCGAGAAAAGCTTATGGAAGTATTAATTTATGTGTGATGTATTTTAGTTAATATTAATTTTATATATGTGATTCCTAATTCTTCACGACCCGTCTCTAAATTCATGAGCTGACAAACCTATGCATGGTATATTTGCAAATTTCATGCATAAACGGATTTTTGTTACAATCTATGGCGATAGGACTCCACATTAGTGGTAAGCATTTTCCTTTTGGAGAAATGCATGCATAATCATATGAAGTGTGTATCTTCTATTAATTTTCTTATTTGTTATTAGTAGTCGCATATCACAAGCGACGAGGTGGTGTTGTTTTATTTGATACATTGGGCTATTTGAGCAATGCCAAAAAGTTGTGTGCCTGTCTTATTTGACGAATATTTTGGGTAATGGTAGATTGATTCAACTGATATAGTAAAGACAGAGTTAACATATGCAATCTCCTGCTGCTATTTGAAATGTTGACTGTTGGTTTTGCGCCTTTGATGAGTTGTTAATGGTAGAAATACTTTAATATTACTGGGTGACTGCAATTATAAAGTTGGTGTTAATTTGCATTTGGGATTCATTCTTGAGAGTTGAGTTGTAAGTGTGTATAGTGCCCAAAACAAAACATGTTCCTTCTACAACGAGGGTGACTCATGATCCACAAATGATGACTCTTTAGATTAAAAATGATATGTATTTCTAATTATTCGGGAAGTTGAGACCTTTCTCTCAATATAAGCTATATCTTTCTTTGTTGTGAACGAGTTCCATAAAGGAAACAAACCAAACTACTCGGTGTTACAAACTAGAAACAATTTGACCAAGAGTTAGCAATTTGAAATGTCATTCAATCATTATTTTTGAAAAATTAAATGTTAATTTGTTTTTACAAAATCACTCATAAGTCATGTTTCACAAGTCTTACAATGTATATGCAAGGTTGTATTGTATATTCCGACTAAATGGTAACACTTGAAAGTAAAAGGATTCATGAAGAATTACTCATAGTATACAATAAGTTGGCTTATTGCCAGCGCGTTGCGGCAGGGGCTAACTTATTCTCGAAGGGTATTTAGCTACTATAGTATGCGCTTTGCCGTGGAGACTAACTTAGTCTCGAAGGATATTTAGCTACTATAGTATGTTTTTTAGATATTTTGGTGTGTTTTTAGTGGATTTTGGTATAAAAGTAACGCAATCCCAAACACCCCTTTAATTAGCAACACATATAATGAAAGACTAAGAACAAAAAATAAGCGAATCCAAACACTATTTAAGCTCCTAATGCCTTATCAACAATTATCATAAAAAACCCAATAACAATAAAACATTTTAAAACAAAAAAAATTAGATTTTGGGTGTTTGGTGCTCTATACAAAAGAAATAAACCACTCCATAATCCTAATATGTGAATCAATAAGACCGGTGAGCTTTGTCTATTTAAGAAATGTGTCATTTTTAGCTGATAATAACTCAATATTAGTGCTCTATACATAAAATAAATGTACATCGATAATAATGTCCATGCCTGGTTCAGCCCATGGAAGCCTGAGAAGATCACTGCTAGAAACAAACTCTCCTCAGCCACGTCGAAGCATCTACATGAAACAAACATCACATCAATAAAATCTGTCGTTTTTATTATCGACTCCAAGTTGTTAGTTGCTTGAGATAAGATGCCTTGGTTAGTAATGGGTCACTCTTAAACTTCTGATATGAGCGAAATGGGCTTGGTCAGGTGACCCGGTATTCATTAACCACAACCCAAGTCAGCCCATTTAAAAGCAACATGCCAATGCTAATCCATGTCACTGGACCCTATCGAATTATGACCATTGGGTTGGTTTTGGGTATTTGTTTTGGTGATAAACTTATAAACTGTGCAAAAGATGTCAAATTTATAAGCATTGGCATGTTGCCCCAAATGATAAACCATGTACTCGGTACTCCCATAATGTATTGCGAAGAAAAGTGACTGAGATATCTTGTTTACCTGTTGCTACACCATCAAATTGCCAATTTAGTGCCCGAATCTGTCAAAATAAGGCCTTGCATCGCAAAAATATCAGCTGCAGTTTGTCCGTGGTAGATGTATCCATAGTGTCCCAAACGCTCATCAACGCGATTGAGTTCCTGATGAAGTGAAGAATTGTTTATCTACCTGTAGGACTTGATGGCGCCAATACATCCATTAAACGTTGTTGCAGCAACTGCATAAACAAACAACTTTTCTGAGTAAATCTGCAGTGTGTAGCTGTCCAAGATATTTCAAGTTAGAAACACATATCGTATATGTTAATTAATAACTAAGGTGAGTTACAGGAATTTCCTTTATGGAGATATGCGAATGCAATGGAAAAAGTATGTGGGTATCTAAATTCCCTGAATCTCTTAATGTGTATAAAATTTTCACGTTCTTTAATCGTCGAATTCACGTAAATACGTTTTTCCTCTCGAAAATTACTATTATTTGGAGCAAGAAATGTAATACTTTGTTGAGTATTATCTTAATTTTTCTCTAACATCAGTTTTTCTTGAAGCCAATACATGTCAATGTGATTCACTGCGAGTGAAATAAGACGCTCATCCAAATTGCGTATGTAATATATAGCAAGTGAAACTGAGACCATTGATAAGACGCCAAAATATTTATTCAATTCGCGATGAATCACATTCTTATTAACCACTTATACGGTTAATTTTAAGCAATTTAGTAACTGGAAGTACTTAGATCATCGAAACTGCTTTTGCCTATTTACTCATTTTTTGAAAATATATTGGTACGGGCTTATTCAAACAAAGGTAGTTTGGGGCAAACCTGAACACAGGTTCCGTCTCACATTAGCTTTCCTGAGTGTCTTTCACATCCGTATTAGCTTGTATTACGTATCCCTGTGACAAAAAAGACAGTATTACCTTATTTAGTGTGTTTAAGAAGCTGCAGATTTAGAGGCTGTAAGCGTATGTAACAAACCTCTTTGTCAATCAGCCTGCAGCAAAAACTTGTTGGCTGAGGGTTTCAGATATGTCTTGTCGTCCACTTTCGATATACTTTTGCCCCTATGAATTTCTTGTTGTGCGTAGGTTTCAGTTCTATTAGGCTGATGGTTTCGGGTTGAGTTGTTGTCAACTTTGCCAGCTACTGTCATTTCCCTGCAAGTAGCAGGCATTTGTTAGCACAATTTTTTACTTGACATTCCATTGCAAACGAACCATTGTTAAGCTGGAAATGCAAAGACAACATTACACTTTCAGATCATCAAACAATGGCATCTTGCTGCATAACGACAACTATTCTCAGAAAGCACGCAAGTAATTTGCTTTTTTTAGGGGGAATTGTAGCCTTTTAAAAAAAGACACTATTCTTATTCTAATTTCCATTATCACAATAAATAATGTTAGTTTGCTACACAAACAAATACAGAATAGTCAAAAGGAACCAACAACAAAATAGGTGTGCAATAGGTAGTAATTAAAGCCCCCCTAATCTTCGCTATCTGAAAGCAATCTTTTTTGTAAGCCAACACTTTGGACCAAAATTTGCCTCGAAATTATTTGATCATCTTCTTCAAGATAAACCTAAATTCCAACTAATCAAAACATAAAAACCAAAACCCTAAATTTTCTTATATAAATTTCATAATTAGCTTCATAACTGGGTTTGACAATTAACACAAACAATAACGTAATAAATATGATTATTATGTATTGTATGCCACCACACCTGATTCTTTGATAGTAAATTTGATTCTCCATTTTAGATCGCGAATGGTTAAGAATCTTCTGAGAGTTAGCCTGAATGTTGGCAAAGATATGCTTTTACCGTTTCTTTCTGGACTGTCATAAAAACTGGACAAAAAGAAAAGACAGTGTAATGGACCAAATGTAACAGGCTTTAAACTAGTAACATAAATATATTACAGTTTTAAACTAGTAACATAAATATATTACAGTTTTATGTTGTTAATTATGCACGTTAATATTGACCAAGTACATTGAAATAGATATATTAACATTGTCTACAGTACCTACGAGTAGGTCTTCTGTTTAGTTGTGTTAACATCATAAGGTTATCCATAAAAAAATTTGTTTTTACTAAGAGGAACTAGATTCATCTTTTTCCACTTGAAAACATTACCGAATTGACTCAAAAGGTTGTAATGTATTTGCCTTTTCAGGAAAAAGCAAATTAACTTACTGGAATTGGTAAACGTTTTTGTGTTCTTAAGAATATGTCATGGTATAATTTTGTTTACATGATCTTGGAGAATGAATACATGGAGTTTTATTTACAGTGGTAGCCAAAACTATAATGAAGGCATTGAAGGTATTAAGAAACATAGTCGTTAAATATGTAACAGATATATAGCCGTTATAAACACATCAAAATAGTTCTCTAAGGGCATGTTGTTATAGGTCCTAGATTTGTAATTTTCCCTTTTAAGTTTACACATCATTCTAACTAATCATTCTTGAAATCTAACAGTAAAATCAAGCTTCTACTGCATTATTATTTTATTTCTTTTGAAAGTGTGAGAAGCATGTGTAGCAAGTATATGTTATGTAATTAGCCTTTTGCATTTTTGGGGTATATTACGAAAAGAGGTTTAGTTGACTAATTATCATGGTCAAGACTAGGTGCCCTGCTATCATACTATTGTACATTATATATCAGTAACTTTTTTAAAAGGGTTTTGCTATTCGTTGCCCAGTGGGCAATTCTTAAAACCATTTATTAACCTTATAATTACCATGTTTATACCACTCTACATTTACTAACTTACAGATATTATGTTATACCTATTATACCCTTCACATTAAATGTATATCAATTAGAAATGCTAGCAAATTCGTTTGATGAGTCCTAATTTGCATAATCTTATAAAGTTTCCATATGATCATTTTTAACAATCAATTCTTACATTGACTTTTGTTACTATCATTTTTCATATGGTTTGGCGCCAAATCAATCTTTTTTTGCGCCAAATAATATGTGTATATATATATATATGGTGTCTATATTCTCTTATAAATCATGTTTTAATCATTTTATTTTGCATATTCAAAAAGATGCATGACAAAGTTTCTTTTGATCTAAATGCAATTCCAATTGATTTAGATCCTATTAATATTGATCTAAATGAAATTATTTTTCAAGAAGGCGAACAAACTATGCAAGATGCTCTCGATAAACCATTTGTGGGTCAATATTTTCTTAGTGAAGAAGAAGCATTTGCATTTTATCAAAATTTTGCCAAAAAAATGGATTCTCAATCGTACACGGAAGGTTTGAGAATAATAAAAATGGAGAAAAGACACGAAGGGATTTTTTTGTCACCGTGGAGGAAAACAAAAGCCTAAAGTGGTGCATTATTCTAAGGTACTGCCAGACTTCAATGGATCGAATTCCTTAATGCTTGTTTAAGGTTTAGTTATATTAGTTAAATCTAACATAACTATGGTAGAAACTGTGTTTGAATGTATTAAAGATTATGCGGAATATAATCTTTAATATAAAGAAGAATTATCAATGTAACACTAATACAAAGATCAAACACTTTTAACAAAAAATTTAACAAACAAGCTTCAATATTATTGATGATAATACGAATACTCTTGACAGTATTAGGGTTACAAAACCTTGAAGCTACGAAGATTGTAATCTTATGTATGTACAATCTCTATGACCTATGTCCTCTTTTATACACCAAGGAGTCATAGTCAACATACAATCTTTTCTAACAATCTAAAAGATTTACAAAATCTTTTCCTAACATAACTAATACAATCTTTTCCAAATATAACTAATACATATCGTATAAACAGTCTTAACTCCTCATCATCATTAATCTTTAAGCAGTAGTAACCTCTGAGAAGTCTTAACCTTCAGCAGTAGTAATATTGTACTAGCAGCATTAACTTTGTACTAGCAGTACTAACTCTGAACTAGCAGTACTAACTTTGTACCAGCAGTACTAACTGTTTACACTAGCAGTATTAACTACTTAGAATATTTTCCATGAAGTTTATCAGTAGTACTAACTTTGATTGAACAACACTAAGTTAAGCTAAGCAGCATTAACTTCAGATATGAACTTCAAGCAGCATTAACATGAGCATGAGCAGCAGTAACTCCAAACAACACTTAGAAGTCTTTGAATCTCAATAATCAGCATCTAGATCCCAACAATCCTCCCCTAATCTTGAAATTCTTCTTCAAAATTATCAAGTTTCTTCATTCAAAGCTTAATAAACACCAAGAGGATGCTTCCAAACACTTATTCACTTCTTTAGCTGTTTCTTGATAGATTTAACCAGCTGATAAGCCATTTCACTTTCATAATCAATGATAAGCTTCTTTTCCAGCATTTGTGAAAGTGTAAGTGGTGTGAGGGGATATTTCTTTTCAACCAACATATAGATTTACACAGACTGCAACATCAATGAATGAACTCCACATGAGTCATATAACTTCTAATTCAAAACTTTATAGCCTTGTTACTGTCTCCATACATCATCTTCTATACTTGGTTCAAACATTGTCTTCAAATCACCCCATAACAACAAATCTAAGCCCTCCACTCCACTGGCCTTGTTGACTCATACTTAGCTTTAACCAATTTGTACAAATCTTCCAAGTCTTCTCTATCAAAACTTTTAAGCATCTGACTGAAGAACATGTACATCTGTGATTTTCCATCAGCTCTCATAATTTGGTAGTAGCTTTTTCTTCCTTCTTTGTAGATCTTCCAGCCAACAATCTTTGGAGACTTAACAGCTAAAGAAATAGCATCAATTGCTACTTCCTCTTCATCAGGAATGATTTTCATTAATTGTTTAAGCTCAATTGTATTTGTGTTATCATCCACCTTTTGCTTCTTTGAAGGCTCTTTTATCAGCTCATCTCCTAAAATGGGTCGAATTGGGGTTTTCGGGTTCGTATGCCTAGTAACGACTTCAAGGGTTCCTTTTTCTTGATTCTTGGCTTCTATTCTGATCTTAGGGACGTTATACTTCTTCCTTGACTATTCATCGGAAAAAGACTATTCACGGGATACTATTTACGGTACTGTTCACCTCACGGGGTACTATTCATCGGAAAAAAATTATTAAAAAAAAAGATTGTTCTTCGAATTATTGTTCATGGCATCGGGTGGCACCGATCGGAACGCTGAATACTAACTATCCAAGCTCTTGCAAATGGGTACGGTGGCCGAATATCAGGATGAGTTTGAGAAGCTTATAAACCGAGTAACAGGGATCTCTGAATCTTTACTTACATCGTTTTATATCTCTGAACTTAAACCGGCTCTACAATGTGCACTCTTAAGGTCAAACCCTAAAACTTTAGATGAAGCTTTTTCATTAGCCCGTGCAACTGAAACACGCTTCACGGACCTACAACTTTAGGAATTTTTAAGTTCGAATCCTTCATCTTTGGGAGAAGCTTTCTTCAAAGGCCGTTTCACCGAGGCCCGTTTTGAGGACGAGCGGTCCACCATAGCCATCGCCAAAACAAACGACTTAAACACAGGGGTACATGTTCAAGATCTTGAGTTGGAAACGAAAGTGTTAGTAGATGGGAAACAAGATGACGCGAAAGTGATAGGTGTGGCCGGTCATCAAAACAGTGATGAGCCAAACGTGTTGAAAGGTAACGGGGTTACAGGTGTTGGGGTAAATGAAAATAACAAATGGGTTGATAAAGAAGTCTAATACTTTGTTTATACCATAAATGTTCTTATTCCTTTCTTCAAGCGTCTTAATGACAAGTACATAAAGAAAAAAAGATGAAGGTTGCAATTCAAAAGATGAGTATGGGGATCTGGAAAATCAATGAGTTTCAAAAACAACACCTTATAGGGCAAGGTGGGTTTGAAGGATGTGAGGAATGATATGCTTGTGGTATGATAGGGAACTTCTGATGGGTTTAGAATAACCCATCATATGTATCAAAGTGTTTTGGATATGTGCTTTGGCAGTTGTTTTTTGGGATAAGTCTTAGTCTTTTGGGTGAGTTATCACCTAACTAGTATTTAAGGTTTGTTTCATTAATGAAAGTAATCAATCAAGTTTGCCAAGTAAATTTTCTTAGTCTTCTCTCTTTATTCTTTAAGGAGCTCGGCACATGCTTGTAGTTGTGCTACCTTCCATACCACCTAAACCGGGTGGTTGTTATCAATTTCGTATGGCCATTTTTATCTTATCCTTATTAAAATTCTGTGTTTGTTCAAAATAGACAACCTCATTTATCCTAGCTCTATAGTCAAAGTTAATCTCATCACCGGGCCCATGCCTTTCATATTCATAATTTCCCTAAATTCGATTAATGATTTGAGTCATACCTTTATACCCTTTAAAGAAACTACCATCCTCAACCCTACGCTCCAAATGCTCACGAAGACCAGAACCTTTTCGTTCAGACATTCTATCAAAGCGATCATAAACATCATACCTGTCTTCTTTAAGTGCATTTCCCGATCTTGTGTAGGCAGAAATGTGATCTGCATAATGAACATCGACCACCCTATGCTTAGACATTCCAAAGTGCACCCGAACTCCAACCCGCTTAATGTAACATAAATCGTAAAACAGAAGATCTATAAGAAATCACTCACTGCAACAACAACTATATTCTAACATATTTTCTTCAATTCATTATAAGATCGCTCACTTTTTGTTTTAGGGTTCGAATTAGAATTAGAACAAGAAAAATCAAGGGTGAATTATTTGTGGTTTTGTGTTTTAAAATTTTAGTTTTGACCCCCAAGGTATTGCAGATAACTTCTGCTCTGTTTAAGTTTTCTTTTTTCACACTTTTGACACATACTTTTATAATCAATTTTTCTAAAAGAAATGAATTTATAAACCAAATTCAGCAATATTTAAGTTTTTAAATTATTGAAGAAATTTTTTTAATAATTAATGTTGAAGAATTTGTGTTTTTACCTTTTATGGTTGCCTCATTATGTTTAATTCTCTTGAGAAAACTTAAAAACTTATCCTAACGGCTACTTTCTAGATGCCATATCATATTATTCAAACGGCTACTTTCTAAATGTTATATTATGCATCGTTACTTATCAAAGTGAAAAATATTATTCAATCAAACATTCAAGCATACAAGTATTTCATAAAACATATTCAAAGTAGTATTTCATTTAAGAAGATGAAGAAGTTTATCATCTTTTTTATTATCTTAGCATGCTTGTTACCCCAAACATTGAGAATGAGTTTCAAAATCTATGAAGTGTTTGAAGAATCCACAAGTAATATTGTTTGGTTATCTGTAGCCGAACAACGTGCATGTGCATTGAAGAATGGGGCGGGTAAAGGACACTACTAAATATTTTCTTCAGTAAGTGTTTGGTTATCTGTAGCCGAACAACAGCATGGGCATTGAAGAATGGGGCGGGTAAGGAAAGGAGTTAAGGGATCTTCTTATTCCTCAAGGAGCTTTACGTCGTGTTTGAAGAATAATGTTTTCCGCATAAGTAGCTATTGTGGAAGTCCCTTATTTCATGAACCGTTAATTGCCTTGCGAGGTGAACGCTAATGCATTAAATAGATCTATTAGGTTTGACAACCCCGTCCGGGGTCAGAATCCTTGTGAACACCCTGTCAAACGGACGTTTTGTATTTAGAAGTAGTAGGTATATGACAATAATACCTTGTTCTGGGGCAAATTGACATATGAAAGGATATATGTATTGTTAACGTTCGGTGTCATGAGCTTATTGCGTGAAAGAAAAGAGATGTTATACATTGTATTCTTTGCAATGTTTTCCCGAGAACTAATTATGTGTTCAAAGATTATTACTTATTGATTATTTTAAACTCTATGAATTTCACTCAACAATTTTGTTGACGTTTTAAACATGTTTTATCCCATGTAACCAAGGATGAAGGCAACGATGGGGTGGAGGTGTCGTGCGTGTGATGATTTGGTGAAAGACTACTTGTGTGTTCCTTGTCTTTCAAAAACAATATCTTAATGTGTTTTAAAACAATGTCTTTAATTTGAAACAATTGTCTTTCAAATGTTGTAATGGTTGTGGTTACGATTCTTGTGGGGACCTAAACGTATTTTCTCTGATTAAATAATGGAACACATGTTTGAAAAACGTCTTATTTGGGTCGTTTTCTATTTTCTTGGTGTATTGTGGTATTTAGTAACACCCATTGTAATTTACGCTGCGTAATCCAAAAATGGGAGTGTTACAAAGTGGTATCAAGAGCTTAAGGTTATAGAGAGCTAGCACTACAAGAAAAAGTGCCTTTGCTGACAAGAATTTAGTGCCAACTTTTTTTTGTCACTATTTAAGCAAAATAATGACCATATAGTAAATGGACATTAATATTTGGTCATCCGTAAACATTTAGTGACGAAGCTTAAAAGTGGTCACTATCTTCGTCACTAAGTATATGTGGGATATTTTATAGTATAAAAAGTGACGACCCACCCGTTTTGTCGATAGAAAATATTAGTCTTTTGATATATTTTTTCCCGTTTGACCCGTGTCTATTTAACTGGTTGTCTAAACTTGCGTGACCCACCCGTTTTGGCACATCTCATCACATTGTCATTTTAAATATATACAGTTGTCGGGATACTTTTAGAATTTAATATTATAAACCCAGATCCGATTCATGCCCCGACTCAGGTCCGACCCACTATATTGGGAGTGCTTTGCAAAGCGCGGGCCAACCCGCCGGAAAAAGGCGGGTCAACCTGCCGGGACCCGCCGGTCGACCTGGTCCGACCCTTTTTTTTACTTTAAAAAAAAGATTTTTCTTTTTTTCCGAAATACCCTTTCACACTATTCGAGTCATTGGTCCGTTGCGCACTTGGTTCCCGCGCCCCGCGGCAACGTCCCGCAACAAAACACGAGGTTATACCCTCGTTGAATTTAAGTACACGAGTAATAAGGTAACATGATTTATTAAAAAAAGAGAAACAAAATTTTATTTTAATCTTTAATAAATATTTTTCAACAAATATTTTAACTTATACTTTTAACAAATATTTATTTTAAACTTTCACAATTAAAAATACACATACAGATCAAATGTCTACATAACCGTATACACGGATCTTTGTATACGATACATATAAAAAACACAGATCTAAAAAACGATACACATAAAAAACGATCTTCACTCTTCAATTTCTCCTATCTTCACTCCTAGCAAACAATCGAATCTTCAATTTCGTCTATTTTCACTCCTATAAAAAATGATACATAGAGCTTGATCGGATAATAGAGCTTGAGACAATGGATAGTTAGGGTCTAATCGATAGTTACGGCTTGATCGGTGGTTTCAGGTCGAATTTCTATCCGCTTATCAACGGTACAAACTTATTCTCTTTATGATTATTAATTAGTTATTCATGTTAATTTTCATCATAATTGCTTCAAGTTATGTTTGGATTATGTAGTTTATATTGTGTTGTTAAGCTTGAATGATTAGTTATGTTGAGTGGGTGTATGTTAGTGCGAAAATGTTAAAATGTAAAGTATTATAGTGTTGAAGTTTAGATATAGTTGGGCTGCGGAAATTGATGTCGAACAGTAGGAAATGTTTGACGAAATAATAGGTTGGGGGGTTAAGGTTACTATAGGGGTAGTAACATCGATTATCCATACTTTATGTAGTTTTTGCCCACCACTATGACATTTTACAAAAAAGAAAAGGACGCCAAGTATACTATATCACTAACTATCTATAAAACATTGCTTATTCTTGATTTATGTTTGCTATACTCCTAAAATTAACATGTTATGCACCTAAATCATCTCATATCTTCAATTTAGCATAATTATTCATTATAAGAAATGTCAATGTCTATTTAGCTTAAATATTCATTAGGATTTTTTTAAGCTCCAACAATCAAACGTGGGATGAGCGCTTGAACAATCAAACTAGAAATTTGAAAATATTAACATGTATGTAAGTGAGTGCCATTTTTTTTCAGGGAAATTGTGTTCTGATCTATTAGAGCATATGGACAAGTCTTGGATGAACATAGTTCATAGGTTGAGCGACCCTAGATATGAATTGGGTGTAATGAAATTTCTTGATTTCGCATATTGTGACAAAGACAGGTCTTTAGAAATTCCATGTCCTTGTAAGATTTGTCATAATTTTCGTCCTCAAAAGAAAGACGTTGTATATTCGCATTTGATGCAAAAGGGAATATCTCTTGATTATATAAGGTGGATTGAACATGGTGAGACTTTAACTTCTCATAGTGAAGATTATGTAGATGATGGTGAAGATGATACATTAATAGATGAGAGTGATGATATGAGCGATGATGACCTTGATGATACGTTAGATAATATAGGTCAAAGTACATGGGGCGATGGTTGGAAAACTAGTAGTAAATCTGAAGGTTCGTTTGATAAAGACTTAGAAACTCTTCATAGATTATTAGATGATTCACAACAAGCCCTTTATTAAGGATGTCCAACTTACTCAAAATTTTCTTTCGCTGTTACTATTTTACATTTGAAAAAGGGCATTATACGAATCAGTGCTGAAAGACCAACGTCAATGCCCAGGGAAGAGCCTACATGCTAAGAGATAGGAATACTCATCAAGACCCGAACGTAGTTACAGGTATGTTTCTTCTAAATCAGCATATAGCCACAGTATTGTTTGACTCTGGAGCTGATAAAAGTTTTATATCCATATCTCTTGCCTCTATGCTAAATATTCCATCTATTACAATAGATACCTTTTATGATATCAAAATGGATGATGGAAACTTAGTAAGCACAAACACCGGTATTGTGCGCTCATTGGGCTGATTATATTGGGATGATGGTTTATTTACTCCGTTTTCATCTGATTTTAATTTGGGTCATTGCTTGAGAGGCCTAACACATTTTTTTGTTGGTCCATTATCAGCCACAAGTAGTTGAGTTGGTGTAAAACCAGCATTATGGGAATTGGACTCCGACGAGCATCAAAATGTGTGGATGCGTGGTTCTATTTTTCTCTAGGAAAAAACCACATGGTACATTGCTTTCTATTTCTTCTAGTTGAGAAGAGATACGTATTATTGGCCATTATTAAAATGTATTCTTACTCGAGGAAATAGATAATATTGGTACCTCTCTTCATATGCAGGGGATCATATCAAAGGTCATGGTAAGGTCGGACCAACTTTACCAAGCACTCAGCAATTGTTTATTGGGGCAGACACGTAGTCTCTAATCAACGGTTATCCTGGAGTACTCACAAGCTTATATACTTGTCCCTATCTGAATCATCACCCGAAATCTCAACGTGTAAAAAATGGGTCAGGCCGCTGTTGGTCATGCACCACCAGGTAGGTTGGGTTGATCCGCTAACACTCATTCAGTACATTTTATTTATTCATTTTTCTAAAAAAATGGATGTGTTGGTTCTGATGCAAAATAAATAACTTTGTAATTATTATTTAGATAAAACAGTTTATTCAGACGTTGTTAGGGCGACTTTTTGACACCTTTTCACAACTTTCTTTTAAACTATTTTTAACAAGCGTTAGATACACAACATGACCCATCATGACCGTCTTCCTCTGTAGACCTTTCAAAATTTATACAAATGTTGTTCAAAACTGCTTGCTCTTTGAAGGTGTGTAGTAAAAGTCTGGACTGGGCAACCTGGTCTGATGGGTGCAGACCTTGAATGGAAGGAAATTGCAGAACCTGTGATGGAACTTTATAGAGAGGCAACCGATGGTTCCACGATTGAGACCAAAGATAGTGGCCTAGTGTGGCACCACCAAGACGCTGACCTGGTTCTTGTCAAGCTAAGGAGTTGCTGGTTCATTTATTGAATGTGCTTGCCAATGGCGGATGGTTTTTTTTTTTACGAGGGCCGGCCACATATTGAAGTTATAACACTAGGGTATTATCATTGTTCTGCCATTTTGAGGGGAAGGGAAAGCGTTTTCTGGAATAAAAATCCTATTTTTTGGGCCAATTGTTTTGGTCACCACCCCCAAAATCTGGGTACAACGCAGCGGAAAAATGGTAGGTTGGGGTGTGCGGACTTCTAGGTTACAAGGGACAACGTCACAGAGATAGTGAAAACGATCCCTCAAAAAGAGACGTTTTATAAATTGTCCAAAATTCAATTTAGGTTACAAAATGTCAGAGTCTCTACCAAGGTTCTATTTATTAATGTATTAGAAAAATCATTGTCAAAACGTTTTTTGTCAAATAGTACTCAAGTTATTAAAAGCTTCAAAAATATATCTGCGCGACTCGAATGCTCCCAATGCTCAGCTAGCAATATAATAACCTAAGAAAATACATGCAAAAACGTCAACAATAATGTTGGTGAATTCATAGGTTTAAGTAAAAAGTGTATTGAAATATTTTAGTAAATTTTCAAGTAAAAGAGTGCGTTACAGCAATTCAAGAGTGTTATTTCGAAATCCAAGTAGTGGTTCAGTAAATCAAGAAGTATTTAAAAGTGGACCACAAGATCGATAGTAATGGTGGACTAAGTACTTATTTCGAGTCCAAAAACCCAAGTAATGTAGACAAGAGAAACACATTCATAAGTTTGGGGATGGTTGGGTTGGTTAGTGTTAGGTCTCTCTCCGCTCTGTTAAGGTTCAGGTGAGCGTCGATTGTTATTTAAGTATTATGGTGGCACCACATGTCTGAGCCTCTCTCACGCTCACTCGCTCCTTGCGCGCTTATTCTTAGCGGATAACTAGTTGTGTGTGTGCCCACACATTACTCAAGAGTGTATGATCATTTAATCCTCCCACCAATTGAGCTTTTGAAGATTGTGTATTTTTCATGGGATAGGCTGTTGCATAATGATGTGCTTAGAAGATGATAGTTCGCCATATATATATAGATACATGTTGTAACCGATAAGAGAGAGAATGGTAGTGGTGTGCTCACATTTGAGATAATCGTTGTGTTGTGGGTGTGTTGAGTCGTCCGTTTGGGGTGATCACTTCCCCCACACCCCACACAACACACAACAGCACATCATCTCTCGCCTCTCCTTGGTAGTTGTCAAAGTCGAGCGAACATCGTACGCCTCTAGTGTGATAGATACATATGTGTTATGGCCCCCCGCCCGCCCTCTCCCCATTTGATCTCAAGGGTTTTGTGAGGGTGAGTTTGGGTCGAGCGGGTGGCTACTTTATAGCCCCCCCGCTCACTGGTAGGGGCGAAGTTGTGAAATCCACTCTTGCGCAGAGGGTTATTGGGCGTTTAGAGTTGGTATGGTGTGTAAGCTGAGGGGGGATTTTAGGCAATAATTTTCAGGCTAGTAATCTGGATAGCCTACAATTTAGAATTCACTTGTGTCCATAGTAAAAATTCATGTTGTTGTTCAATAAATGCACCGGTTCTCATAAAGGTACGGTTATTCAAAGATCTCAAATCATGTAGTAAACAAATACATAGCTTTAGTAAAATTTAGTCTTGTCTGTAACGCTTTGGTTAAGTTGTTATCAATTAGTTACTAGTAAAACGCAGAACGTAATTCTTCTTCGGAAAAACGTTTAAGAAAACCATTAAAGAGAAAAAGGTCTGGGGCTATGTCACTCACAAAGTATTGAAAGGTAATTGTACTGTAGTAAAATATACAAGTTTGTAAACGAGCATGTATTTCCCTCGCGGGTTTATAAAACATTGAAAAGATTAAAAATGCGTGAGAGACAGGATGAGATGACTATGGATTTCACATTGATGTGAATTGGAAATTCAACAAGTTAATTCAACGATAGACTCAAATGCGTCACGGAAAATTGACGGATTGCAACTAATCCATTATAGGTCGTCTTATAAGTTCTAAACCACTTTGATTAAATATCTGGTCGTTATAGCTCATCATACTATCAGTTCGGGCTTTATTAATTAAGAGGCGTTTTTGTAGTGTTCGTATGAGGAGCTTGGACAACTTTAGTATAATCGTAAATCCAACAACTCGTCGATACGCCAACCCGAAAGAGGCCTCATTATGAAAATACTACCTAGTAATTTAGTACTTTGAGTTAATACCAACTTATTTGGTCTATTATTGTGTCTATTCCATCTATATTGTGTTTGTGAAATTAATGATTTTAAATCCCATTTTGACACTAAATACATTGCATCGTATAATAAAGATCGTATTAAATCGTTTAATTAGTTCCTAATCGCCTTTGTAAAATAACATGTATATGTTTGATTAAAACACAGTATAACTATTTTTTAAGTGAATCACATAATGTCTTGCAATAAAAATTTATAAAAAAAAAACGAACCCAACACTATTCATCTCAGGAAAAATAGTGTCTAGTTTACAAAATTTATTTTCGGGGTACAAAAGATTCATGCTTGTGTCAATGGTTGTGTTCTTTATCGAAAGAAGTATGCTTTGCTTACCCATTGTCCTGAGTGCAAAGAGCCTCGATTTGAAAAGGGTTCGAAGGCACCACAAAAGGTGCTTCGATACTTTCCTCTCAAACCTAGGCTTCAAAGGTTGTTTATAAATGAGTCGACTGCTATAGATATGAGGTGGCATAAAGAGAATCGTGTTAATGATGAAAATATAGTTAGACATCCCGCGGATAGTGAAGCTTGGAAACACCTTGATAGGAAATTCTGATGATGATGATGATGTTGATGTCGATGCAACAAATTCCAACTCTTCTCAAGAAGAGGAGTCGTGCGATGATGATGACTTAACCCATACAGCTACTTCCGAATCTTCTGAAAAAGATGAATCCTTACAAGATGATGATTATATTAGTTCGGATTAGAATCATTTTTCTTTTTACATTTTATAAGTCATAGATGTCACCTTAACGTAAGTTTTCTATTGTTTTTAACATCTTCTTTGTTTTTTATGTTTCACACTAGATTAAATGTTACTTAAGTTTTTCTATAACAATTGCAGCTTGGAATGAACTTTGATGCTATCAAGTCAGAGTCTTCATTATGTGTTGCTATTGCCTACCTCCACTGGATCTACATTATGTGCCGACAAGTGAAGAAGAGATGTGTTGACAAAGGTAGGCCTAGTGCTCTAAAATGAATTACCTTTGCTCTTCTTTTTATTGGTTTGGCTTGTACTATCTTAGTGGTCAAAGTGGTTTGCCTTTGCTCTTCTTTTTTTGGATCAGCAAGTTAAGTTAATTTTTTCCCAAGTTTTGGTAACTTCAAACTTAGTTCCTTTGTTTATTGTTTATAACAATGAGTATGTTTTCTCTGCCAGGATGCACAACCACCGTTTGACATTCATGAATATGGTCAAAGGACTTCAGATAAGCTTTCACAAGATGCAGATGTTGGAGATGCCATGACGTTCACTGATGTTGTCAGAGGGCAAGAGAAACATGAGGTTGCTCGAACATTCTCTGCACTTTTCCAATTGGTATGTTTTTTCTGATCTTACTTCAAATTGTGTTTACGATTAGAGATGACTAATTGGGCAAGCGAAGCGGGTTTATCTCAAAATGGGTAATTTTTGGTGTCGGTCAAGATCGGTTTGGTTGGACTGACCCACAAACACTTCTGTTTTTTCCATTTTTTATTATTAACATAACTATTTAAGAAAAACTATCTTGGTCGTATAATTTGGCTCGTATCCATCTAAGTTAAATCTTTCAGCGTAACTCATTTGACCCGTTAGAGCAGAAGTGTAACCCAAATTAACTTACATATAGGCAAGTGGCTTGACAGGGACTTAAACTTGCAAGCGATATACTGTTACCTTCCTTACTCTAAAAAAAATCCACGGGGTCCTTGAAGAGTGATCTTCAGTTGCTTGAGGATTTAACTGACCGCGTAAGTCTAAGTCTGCATTTTCATCAATGCAGATAAATCTATATATCTACTAGAGATGAAAATTAGGTGGGTCGGATAACGGGTAATGTTTCTATGGGTATGGGCTGATATGGAACACATATTGCAGGTACTGAAGGAACACTCAGTTTTCGTGGTTACTTCCAAACATTGCATTCAACTGAATCTTAAAGGTTGGCCTGTGATATGCCAAGCGTCCTAACGTGTAAAAAATGGGTCAGGCCGCTGTTGGTCATGCACCACCAGGTAGGTTGGGTTGATCCGCTAACGGGTAATCTTCTTATTATTATTATCTTTTAGGTGGGTACTTCAGCTTGACGAAGAATCGAAGATTTTCTATTCCACAGCCCCTAAATGGATAACTGGTCCACTTCAACAAAATGGATTACTGTCTTCATATTCTTGTATGTTTATGCATTTTCTTTGTTATCATGTATGACAATTAAGTTAAAGCCTATGTAGCTAAAGCAATTATAATCAAATGCATCATTTTCTTTGTTATCATGAAGAGGTACGAGTATTCCTAGTATACCTAATCTTCAATTGTCAGTGTAGTCAATTGTATGAATCTTTTTGGTAGTGTATGCACTGTAGTCATTAATATTTGGATTCCAACAGATGGTCATATGATGCTCAGAAATTAAATATATGGTTTTAACCTAATCTTCTCTTTCTGGTTATATAGGGACTGCATAAAAGTTTGGCGTCTGCTCACGATATCTCAAGGTCAACAGTTGATTTCTTCAACAATCTGAGTCATCGAGCAACTAAACTCATGGCAGTTCTCGAGGAAAATCATAAAACTAGTTCTCAAGAGCTAGCAGCATTTGAGAAGAATTTCAAGGTAAAATTGATAAACGATGCTATATTAGATCTGTACCCATATAATTACGACCAAGTACCTAAAATCTTTATTTTTTGTTTCACATGAAGATGCAGCTAAAGAAGAACAGTTGGCAATAGAAAACATTTCAGCAATCTTAAGGAACTTGACATCAAAACAAACTTTAAGGGTGAGCTTGGAAACCTTATTTTGTTTGTATATATCATGGTTAATAGTACCTGTAAATTATTACACTGAAATCCAATTTTGTGATCAGGTTTCTGAGGTATCACGAAAGATTGATGAGGTGAGTTCACAAGATAACAAGATGATGTTGCAGGACGTGTCTAACATGATGCAAGTTTCTGATGATGGAAAGACAGGTGAATAAATATATAGAGAAAGCGTAATCTCTTTTTACAGAAGATACATGCATTTCAACGGAAAGTTCGACGTTGTTGAAAAACTGCCTTGAAGAGTGGTAAGCATTACATTGAAATCTAAATGCCCTTCCTACAATCCCGAAACTTTATTGTCCACATATCTAATTAGTTTGTCCCAAAACAATTGTCCACTTTCAGTTATTTTGAAAGTTTATCAAACTTTTATTGGCATCATCAAATTTATGGCTCTACGAGTTGAAAAGTGCATACATGTTAAATTGTGTGGTTTCTGTTTGTGGACAAGAATTTGGGACGGACGAAGTGTATCTCTCAAGTTAATATTGTTTATAGAAAGCTTAATCTTACTCTACATGCAGTGCAAACAAGGTTGGGAACTCCTTACAACACTGGGATAACACAAAGTTAGCCATCAATCGCTTTAATGAGAGAAATATGGTCGAGATAGAATCGTTTATAAGGTACTATTCATTATACATATATACTCGTAAAATAATCACAAAATCCGTTAGTTTTGACATGATCATGACCTCATGACCATTGAATCTTTTGTACAGGGAAACAATTCAAGTAAATAACTTAAGAAGTGAGGAGATTGCTGCAGCATACGTCTCCATGGATACAAAGTTTCAATCAGACGCCAGTGATCTCAAATCATGTGTTAATGGTAATCTTTGCTAGAATCATACGTGAATCCCTTTGTTAATACTATAACGATATGTTAAGTTACAAATGTGATTTGAACTGGAAGGGTAGCCGATAATATTGAAATGTTTGACAAAATAATAGGTTGGGGGTTATGGTTACTATAGGGGTAGTAACATCGGTTATCGATACTTTATGTAGTTTTCGCCCACCACACGCTGCTATGATGATTATTTTGGTACGGAGTATCATTTTTTTTGCCCAATGACCTCAAATGAATATGTTTTGGGCTTTTGCGTCAATTTTGAGCCATGTACTTATGAAGAGCCGATTCCAATTATGTAATTATCTCAAACGGGCGAAACATGAATGAAAATAGATAGCTAAAAGTAACAGGACAAAAGTTACCCAAAGACTATTCGAGATATTAGATTTTTACTGATAAAGTGTAAATTTTGACACTTTTAATAAACGTAAATAAATTGAAAAACCGGACTCAGAAGTTTCAGATCAAATGCCCTGATTTGACCTATTACTTAACATGCCCATTTTGCCATCTCTATCTATGAGTGATATTTTCAGTTTGTGGAACTAGGGCCGTAAACAAACCGAACGAACACGGACGAAGCCTTGTTCATGTTCGTTCATTTAATTTTAGCCGGACAAATAAGCGAACACGATCGCTTAAATGAACAAATTTTCTTGTTCATGTTCGTTTATTAAGAAATAAGGTTGTTCATGTTCGTTCATTAAAACACTAAACGAACATAAACGAACGAACATAAACGATCGGACGTTAAGATAAACATTTAAATTCCTCAATAATATCATCTATTGTGTTTGATAGTGTTGTTTTGTTTTAAGTTTAAATATTTTAAAACTATATAATAAAAAAGATACGAAAGGCGATCATAAACATATATACGATCATAAACGAACGAATAATCGGACGTTCACGAACATAAATGAACGAACAAGACTTTTGTTCATGTTCGTTCATTTAACTAAACGAACATAAAATGTTGTATCCCCCCCATTTTGTTCGTCATTTAATAAATAAACGAACATAAACGAACTTTTTACCGAACGGTTCACGAAATGTTCACTGAACGTTCAGTTTGTTTACAGCATATGTGGGGAAAATCTATTGCTTGAAGATTGGAACAAGTTGATAGATCTTATATCCCTTATGATGAATCCTGTAACATGAAAGGAATTGCTAAAAGAGGATGGAACACAAGATGAATGTACCATAGATAGGTGAAAGGAGGTTACATTGGTATGCATATTTCACAATAGTGTCCGAGAATGGATCTAACTTCGTTATAAGATAAAGAACTTGGTTTCCAGTCACTCGGGAACGGTTCCTCATCAGGGCTTGCGTATGTGTTTTTTTGTCTCGTTGCAGCATGCCTTTATTTGCTTATTGTTTGATGCTTTTGCTTTTTTTCTGTTATCTATTTGTATTTTTTTCTTATTTGGTAACACCCTTCATCCTGCTATTTTGCTTATTTATTATTTTCTTTTTGTAGTTAGCCTTGATTTTATGCATTTTGTGCTGGTTTCTGCTGCCGCATTTAGAGCCGAGCCTCAGCTTCAGCATCCTGGTACTCGTCGCAGTATTCATGTAAACCCACTATATTTTGAGGCAAGACAGAAACTTCAACAGTCAAACAAGGTAAAGACATGCTTTACTTTCTTTTCTTTATGTGAAATGCAGGTCTGTTTCTTTTGGTAATTTGGCAGCTGACTTTACTAATATGAATCCCATTAGCAAGTGTTCTGAGAGTTGCAGTTTGCCAAAACTGTTTGACTAGGGAATCATAGATAGTTAGATTATGAATCAATGCATACCTGAGAGTTGTACCTTTTAGAAAATCCACTATCTCAGTAAAACCAACACTTTCATTCGGTTTCTTAAGAAAAGCAACCATGTTATGCTTATCTGAGTATCACAAAGTGGCCATCTTGAACTCTTGAGGAATGGAAGTTGTAATTAATCGATAGCAAGTGCTGGGTTTGATTCGTTTGAGTAACTTGGTGCGAGAGAGGCAATTGAAATTATAGAGAAGATAAATAAGGTTTCGTATTGGACCAACTGAAAAAGTAGTTTCTTTATAGGAAAGAAAGATAATTTAATAACTTAAATTGAGTAATAATCCAAATAGGAAACCTACACGAGAGATGAGTGCCGTAAAAATCTCTAACGGTAATATTTAACTAAAGAAAAACAATTTTCCCTCACCAGCACCAACGGTTATCAAGTAGTATTAATATTGGTCTACCAGAATTAAATTTTAGTCTACCAGTATTAATGTGATATATCAGTATTAACTTTTGACTACCAGTATTAAGAATGACATAACAGTATTAACCTTTGGGAATCAAAAGTAAGCACTTACAAACCAGATATGAGAGAAACTACTAACACAGCTTCCATCTACCCTCAAATCCATGCTTTTCCTGAAAAAGTTAGTCCAAAAACAAAAGAAATACTGCAAAACATGTTCATGAGGCAGTATTAACCTGAACTAACTACCAGTATTAATACCATATCAGTATTAATTCTAACTACAAGTACTTACTACAAATACAAACTAGACATACAAACTTTACAAATATCTTCCCCTAAAATGTAGCTATAGATTTAACATCCCAATGCTAACCACCAAAAAGTTAAACCTTGTGACATCAAATTCTTTGGTGAGAAGGTCTGCAACATTATTGTCAGTGTGAATCTTGAGAACATCAATCAATCTTTTCTCATAGCAATCCCTTAGAAGTGATGTCGAATCTTAATGTGCTTGGTCCTAGAGTGATAGACAGAATTCCTGACTATACAGATGGTACTCTTATTGTCAATATGGATTTTGGTGTTCATGAAATTAAAACCATAATCCATCATCTGATTTTGTATCCATAGTACCTGCCCACAATAGCTAGCAGCTGCCACATATTCTGCCTCAGTAGTAGAAGTAGCTACAATTGTCTGCTTCTTACATTGCCAAGATATCAATCTTCTACCAAGAAATTGACAACCACCTGTTGTTGATTTCCTGTCAAGACTGGCTCCTCCATAATCACTATCTGAGAAAGCTTCTAGTTCAAAAGGAGAATCCCTAGGATACCATACCTTAATTTGGGTTGATGTTTGAGGTATCTAAAAATCCTTTTTACTGCTTGTAAGTGAGAAGCTTTTGGAGTGACTTAAAACCTAGCACAGGCACAGACAGCAAACATGATGTCCGGCCTTGATGCAGTCAAATACATGAGAGAACCAATCATAGACCTGTAGACATGCACATCTACATCAACACCATCTTCATCTTTGACCAGAGGCTTATTAGATTCAATAGGAGTAGTAGCTGTTCTAATGGAACAAAAAATAAACTTCTTAAGGATGTCAGCTACATACTTGTCCTGACTAATAAAGATTCCATTAGGTTGTTGCTTCACCTGTAACCCCAAAAAGAATTTGAGTTTACCCATGGAACTCATTTGGAATCTTTTGTGCATGCAATCTTCAAACTCAGTACACATAGACTATTTTAATAATGTCATCCACATACACTTGGACTAACATAATGTCCCTTTTGCTCTTCTTGATAAACAAGGTTTTGTGTATGGTACCTCTCCTGAAACCATTTTCCAGCAAGAAAGTAGAGAGTGTCTCATACCAAGCTCTAGGAGCTTGATGTAGACCATAAAGAGCTTTAACCATCTTATAAACTTTGGTTGGATGAACAGGATCAACAAAGTCTGGAGGTTGATGGACATATACCTCCTCTCCAATAGTGCCATAAAGAAAAGCACTTTTAACATCCATTTGGTAGACAGGAAATCCCATGTATGATGCAAAGGCTAAAAATAACCTGATTACCTCAATCCTGACAACAGGTGCAAAAACTTTATCATAGTCTATACCTTCCTCCTAGCTAAACCCTTGTGCTACAAGCCTTGCTTTATATTTCACAACAATACTTCTCTCATCCCTCTTATTTTTGAAGACTCACTTTGTGCCAATTACCTTTTTCCCAGATGGTAAATCAACAAGTATCCAAACCTTTTGTAGTTTGTACTGCAGCAATTCCTCTTGCATTGCTTCAACCCAGCTTTCATCCTCTAAGGCTTGTGATATTGTCTTGGGTTCTTCTTGGGAGAGAAAACATGCCAACAAATAGTTCTGATGGTCTTTATGATTTGTCATGTTCTGTTTGTGGATGTAGCTTACCAAAGCTTGTTGGACTGAAGAAGCCTTTTGAATCTTTCCTCTTGTTTGAACTGCTGATTTAGGATCTGCTAGAATTTGATCTTTTGGGTGATGCTGATGAATTCTGAGTGTGAGAATAGGACTGACATCAATGGTGTTATCCATATTGTTAAAATCAACCACTGCACCCACATCTTCATCATCAAAAGCTCCACTGAATATGCCATCATTTGAAAAAATATCAGAATCATCTTCTAAGTCAGGCATATTTGAATCACAAGGTAAATCAGCATTAGGGAGAGTAGATGCTTCAATAGGTATTTGACCTCCAAGATAGACAAATGAGGATCCACCAGCATTTTCACCTGTGGGAGTACTAGCAGCACTAACAAATGGTGTGTTAGCAGTATTAACCAATGGTAGATTGGATGTACTAACAGATGGCCTACCAGTATTAAGTTTGTTAATACTGGTAGCCTGAGCTGCCCTCTTTTGAGATGCAATGTTCCTCTTTTCTTCTTCAAAGGCCTGTCTTGTAGCATCATCCATAGCTTTAGCAGCTATTTCTTGAGCAATCATACTCTCAAGATCATCATTCAAGGCTTGTTCAGCTTCTTTCAACTTATGTTGTTCTTCATTTTTAGCAACATCCTCTGAATCCTGTACATCTTTTTCTTGTGCAACCTGAACATCTTCTACAAAAATCCTTGGTCTATGATGGTGTAGTGGAAGCAGTATGTACTCTTGAGTAGGTTCTTTATCTTTTCCTGATGAACCTGTAACATAATGTTCTTGTGTACCTGTATCCACATTAACCTGATTTTCTACACTAACAGGAATATAATTCATTGTATTGGTTAGAAAATCAAGATCAAACATCCAATCAGGACCAATTCCTGTCACATTAGGTTGATATTCAAGAAAATCAATGTGCATGTTCTCTTCTACTCTTTTGGTTCTTTTGTTGTATACTCTAAAAGCCTTACTAGAAGTAGAGTATCCAAGCAAATATCCTTCATCTGATTTCCCATCAAATTTTCCCAAGGGATCTAAAGTGTTCAAAATGGTCAAGGGGCACCCAAAAGGTCTTATAAAACTAATACTAGGTGGTCTACCTGTGTGTACTACTCTTTTCTCATTTGGCCTAACAGGATTAACAAAACCTATCCTGGTTAGTACTCCTGATGGGACAAAAGTCCTTCTTGCTTGAGGGTATTTCAATTTATTTGAAATTTTTTGATGATTAACCCCTTTGGCATTATCCCATACTGGTTTGACCACCATTTGACCAGTATTTACCACATTTTTCAATTTAGGTTCTGGACTCTTTTTGTCATAAAAATCACAATCTTTGATCAAATGGTCAGTATTTTTAGAGACAAAGCAAGCTTTTATTTTCTTAAATCTAATTCCTTCTTTGTGAGAGTTTTGACCAATTTTATCAGCTTGTGTTTTAACTGTTTGAGTCTTATAAGTCTTAACAGGACTAACTGTTTTCTCAGTAGACACATCATTCTCATCATCTGAGTTCCAATCCTCAATGATTACTTTATCCTTGTTAATCTTTGGTGTAGACACAATTGATTTATTTACTGACTTAGGTTTTTCAACATTTACTTCATTTGTTTTACCTACAGTCTCACTAGTTTTAGATTCACTAGTTGCAGTTTTAAGCTCAGTTGTTTTTGACTCAATGATTTTCTTCCTAATGACAAATTCATCTAAACCTGCAAATGATATGTCAGCTCTTGGGGTTAAGAAGTTCCATGTAATAGGAGGGGGAACAACATGATACCCATCTGCTTTGGAGAACCTATCATTTGCTGGTGTGATCTCTTCATCACTTGACCTGACCTCCAAAACACTCATACTAATCTCACTATCTGTTTCAGAATTGTTACTCATTTCATCCAATTGTGTGCCATATCCTAAACCATTTTTATCATTACCACTCATTTGACTGTTGAGTAATTTATTAAGACTCTTGGATCATTTTTCTCATTTTTCTATCTTAATTTTCAACTCATCTCTTTCCTTAACAACCTTTTCTAATTCTGTTTCAAGGTTGTTAATTTTTATTTCTCTACACTTAAGATCATAGTTTTGAAACTCATATTTTTCACCCCAAGCCATTTCATTCTTTTCATGTCCAAGTATCCTGGATTCTAGAGACTCTAAGGCTAACTTATAACCCTGAATTTCTAGTCTGGCTCTTTTACGTTTTTCTCTTTCACTATCATAGTTCTTTTGAAGATTGTTAAAAGATTCAAGACATTGTTTAGAGCAGTTTTGTACCTAATTTTTAGAAGAACTTGATGAGCTTGAAGAGAATAGCTTTAAGCATAATTTTGTAGTGGTTTACTTTCAAATCATTACTCTAGTCATAGCCTCCTAGACCATCTTGAGCCACCAGTGCTTGTGATGAGGAGTTATTTGTTGGTGCATTCCTCCTGCCATTATCACCATAAGTCCCTTTCACTTGGTTCTTTCCTGCTTTGCATTCCCTAGCAAAATGCTTTGTTCTGTGACAGTTGTAGCACTCAACTTTTGACTTGTCAAAGCCAACAGGTTGTTTTCCTTTGAAGTCCAAGTTCCTTCCTGTCTTCTGAATGAATTTCTTCACCCTGACAGTCAACATGGCCACCTGCCATCTAAGATCTAATTCTTCCAAGTCATCTTCATCAATCTGCTGCAAATCCTCATTTTCAAGTTGAGGACTGGTTGTCTGTTGTGCAAAGAAAGAGCACATTACTTCATCAGCACATGGAGTAGATGAAACCTGACTTGATAAACCAGTTCCTGCAGCAGTACTAACTCCAAAATCTCTACTAGCAGTATTAACTTCATTAGTGCTGCTAGTGTTCTCAGAAGAAAGAAAAGCCAAGTTTTGAGAATTGGTTGTGAAACTTGAAGACCCTTTCATCTCATTTTCATAGACCCTTAAGTTGTTGTAGAGATCATCAGTATCAATCTGGTCTATGTCTGGCTTATTCCTCATGATTAAAGCAATTCGACTCCTTGAAGGAGGAAGACTTCTTAGGAACTTTTGGTTGATATATTCCTTTGATATTGAAGCACCATAAACCTCCATTTGACTTATGAGCTTTTGGAACCTGTCATAAGCCTTATCCAAATTTTCATTTGGTGTAGTGGTAAAGTTTTCAAACTGATGTTTTAGAACATTCCTCTGCATCTTTTTGGATTCATCATTTCCTCCAAACCTTGATTTGATTGCCTCCTAGAGAGATTTAGCATCTGGAACATTATGAAACTTAAGGAGATACTCATCAGGTATTGCTAAAAGCAAAATGCTTTTAACTCTTTTCTAATTCCTTTTGGCAGCCAATTGTTTGATAGTCTTAGGAGCAGGAGGACCAGTTTGTTCTCCTGATGATGATTTAGGTGCAGCTTCTTCTTGGAGATCTCCATTAACAATTATGTCCCACAGGTTATGATCTGTGTGACAGATATATTGTCGCATTCTCATGCTCCAAATATCATATTCTCCCTTCTTGATGATAGGGATTTTCATTGCAGTGATGGTTGGTGGAGGAGTGTCTTGTTCTGCCATCTTAATTGTTTGATTGTAGATCTGTATCAAACAATGGAGTTCTTCTTACTCAGAGTTTCCACACAAGCTCTGATACCACTTGTTGGATCCCTTACTGGATAGATCTAGAACCTTTAGCTTGCAAAGGGTTTGTTACTTTAGATAAATCCAAAGCAACAATAGTGAAACACTGATTTAACACTATTGATTATGCAGAAACTAATCAATAATGCTAAGAAAAACAGTATTAAGTAAACATAAGAGATCTTATATCAAACTCACACTTTGTATTATAACTTGAATCTGCCTAAGTTACAGATTCCTATATGACTCACTAAACTTCTATTTCTAACCAATGCCGTAGGGTTCCTTTTATACACCAAGGAAACCCTAATAGGCTTACAAAACGCGTATAGAGATAATGCATATCCTTTCCTAAGATATCTCATGCATATCTCTAACTCTAACTAACTTCTGCCTAAGCAGACTTAACTAATACATAACCAGTACTAACTTTTACTACCAGTATTAACTTTTACTACTAGTACTAACTTTTACTATCAGTATTAACATCTTTATACTGACAGTATTAACTATGCTAACAGACTTAACTAATTATACTAACAGAATTAAGTCTGGTATACATAATTCCTAACAAACCTTATTACAAACTACTTTATTCTAAACAAAATAAAGACTAATGACTAAATATAAATAAACCACTTAATCGACACTTTCTATGATCCTAACAATCTCCCCCTAAGGGTCGATTATTCTGGGCGTTCCCTCCGTGGTCCAAGTGGTCTTCCATTCACATACATCTCCCAACGTCTCATCTGGTTGCGATGCTTCAACCTTTCATCAATCTGTTCTTCAAATAGTTATAGATACTCAACATCTTCTTTGGTGAGCTCTCTTTGAATATAGCCATACTTTACATCATTGTTGTAGCTCTTTAACCCTTTTATCACCCTGTTAAGTGTTACATCACAAAACTTATGAACTTCTGAATGCCTCATCACCCTCTTTTCTTTCTTGCTATTCTTGTATATGATTCCATACACTGGCTCACGGATGATAGAAAACATTTTATGATTTTCAATTCCTGGGAAAGATATTGACGGTGCAGTAAGATTAACCTTCTGTTGATAGCTTTCTACTCCAAGCTGGAAGTCATGCACTCTTTCTCATATCACTGAACTTCTGATGAATACTGATAAAGACCACAACAACCCTGTCTCTGCATAATCAGGTACCTTGCCATTCATGATTAGCAAATACATATCCTCAATATCATTCTTATTGAGATTCTTGAAATCTGGCTCGATAATTGACACTATGCACTCATTAGCCCTTCTTGCAACTATCTATGTGATAAACTTGTGTTCATGGCCCAGTTCCCAGTATGTCTTGATGATTTGAATGATCTTTGAATTTGAATAAACAACTTCCTTTGCTTTTTCGGGCTCTTTCTGTTTCCTTATGTAGAAGATTTTCGCATGAGGATTCTTCCAATGTTCGACACCATATCGAGCATAAGGATTAAACTTCTTTACACATTTATTAACCCATCTGGAAGTTCGTTCTTCAATATCATCATCATTGAAGATAACTTTAGGAAACTTGTGAAGCTACAATACTATCTTTTCGGACCCTGAACTTCCTTTCTTTAAGTACAATAGATCTTGATTTATCAGAGACAATGCTGGAGCTTTAGGATCTCACTGACAACTTTGAACTAATGGTGTGGCCTTTCTTGGATGTGGAGAGATAAGAATTTCCTTTCTACTTTCCCACACTATATCACTTTTCAGAAAATTCTTCATTTGATCAATGTGATATTGGTGCTCGTCTCCTGAAGTACATCTTTGCCTCAACATCTCATCAGCAACTTTCTTTAACATTGGTTCATCAATAGTCAATGATACTTCATCCATAATGTCTTGTGATACAAGCTTTGTTGGTATTTCATCATCGTTTGAAGCATAAGAATCAGTCCAAAAATCATAATCATCTACTTGTTCTTGATTACCTGAAGATGATGGACCTTGATCACTTTCATTCACTTGTCCAGATGAAGATTCACCAGAGACATATGCTCCATATTCAGACGTCTTCTGCTGTTTTGCCCTATTCTTCCCCTTAGGATGAGCATCATCATGAGGATCGTCCTGATCTCTTGGACAAACGGCAGGAGTTCTACATGTAGTATCAGGTACCTGTAGTCGTTCAAACTTCATTTTCAGAGCCAACCAAATTGCTATATCTTCTTGCTGCAACTAAAGATCATCTTTCATAGATAGATACAGCTGATACTGTTGTTCTTGAGCAGAGATTGTTGTAGGTTGAGCTGGATGAGCGTGAAGAATATGACCAGACATGTAACTTCTCACTAACGCATCAACCTGAGAAGGAATGTTATTAGCAATTACATTTTGAATCTGTGAGTAAATTTCAGCCTTTAAATTCCCACGCTCTTGTTGAATAGCTGCAACAATCATCTTAGCCATCTCTTCTATATTCTGCTGTCTTTCTAAAATCAGCCCTCCACAACATACACTGGAACTTGAGCTCTAACCTGCTCAGGAACTTGCTGTGTCACTTGTTCCTTAATATGCTTATCTACCATGATAGGTAGTGATTCAACCATTACATATTGAAGATGATCAACAAGAGTATTAAACGACTTCCTTTCCATAAACCTTGCCTTCAGATGTCCAAGCAAATATCCATATCAACCTTGTAACTCGTGAAAGAAGCTCTTGTAGCTTTTGAAATGACCAGGTTTAGCTTTGAATAATGAAAGAAGACGATTTGTGTTAGACAACTTGGTGCTGGATGAACTTAATGATGATGGTGTAGATATAGCCGTCAATTCCTGGAGTTTCTCAGTATCCGAAGATACAAGAGTAACATGAATCCTAGGAGATCTAATTGGTGTTGGGGATGGGGTACTCCTAGACTCCTCTACAATCTTCCCTTTCTCACTTCGTTTTAGCTCATACACCTCATCAGTTATTTCTTCCTCATCTTCATTAACATTTACAGGTATTACAACACTGGTAATCTCTGTCTCCATATTATCAGCTTTTTCACTATCAGTAATCTCCACCTCCGGACTTTCCTTATCACTCCTAGGCTCTATCCTAGTGCCGGGAATATCATGTTCATCATTCCTAGGGTTTAAACTATCATCAACAACATTCTCAGGTTCTTCCACCATCTTTTCTATTTCTTCGGCTGCCAAGTGCTCGTTAACCAGCTCCATATTTTCTTTAGTCTCTTGCTCTTCATGACTTTTCTGCTCAGCAAGGCTTACTTGTATAGTGTCTTGTAGAATCATATCATCTGCCTCATCAACAGTTGAAACTGGAGCTGGTGGAGTAAGACGTGAGGACCTCCTCTAAGGAATACGTAAACAAATCACAGTCGATCATTTTGGAGCACTTGACTCTCCAGCCTCCACTTCATGGTTAGGTGACCTAGGGGCGCTAAGTGTCCTATTTGTTCCTTGGGTAGACTCAGTCAGCTGTGACTGAGTCAGAGGAACATCTAGCCCAAACACCTCCGCATACATCCTATAATGCTCCGTGAGCTGCATCTCTTTAGTGATCATCCAATCTGGAATCTTCATTCCAACTTTGTCTTTATATCTCTCTGAATTAAAGATATTTTTCATCAAATCATCATCACTTAAGTTGTGATACTTATCTCAAGCACGCCTTGAGATTTGAGGAAAATTAGTCATGTAATGACCAATGATGATCTTTGTAAACCGTGGATACGAAATCGAAGTTGTTGAATGATGAAGAGAGTAATAGAATCCTTCCTACAGCAGCTCGGCATAATCAACATGAATATTGTTGACAAAACAATATAGTATCCGCATAATCTGTAACGATGGCTGATCCCATTCGGTTACTCGAGTTGTCAAGCATTTTGAGAATATCTTGCATAACGTCTGCCATGGTTGCAGAAGACCAGTCGTCTTAAAGATTGATGTTGTCTTTAGCTTCATCATGAATCCCAATTCATTTTTGTAAAATGGAACCATGTCTGAAAATGATGGAGGTGGCATGAATCGTTCATGATTGTTTGCACTTGCTTGTGGCAGGTGAAAGATTGTTCTGAAGTCATCCAGTGTCAGAGAAAGCTCTTTCCTATCAAGCATAAACGTGAGCCTATACTTTGACCCATCATCCTTCAATGTATGCCAGAACTGTGCCATATATATCCAAGGAACTGATGAAGAAGCTGCAATGCTGAATCTTAATGGATGATTCTGGATGATATTTGTCAGAATTTTGCTTTCAGGTGGACATTGCACGTGCTCAAAATCAATCTTCTTGTTAGCATCCATAAGATCATATCTTTTATTTGGAGGACACAGTTCATCTGGATGAACATCAGTTGCATGTTGTTGTTGTGCCATGATGATTACTGAATGAATGAGAATGAGATGTTAGACAACAAATAATTCATTTGACATTTTTGTCTTTTTCTACTCTGTCTGTTTTATATGTTCTGGCAATTCTTTTTGAACATATTTTTGATCAGTTTGTTTCTCATGTGCTTGTACATGCTTTTTCTAGCACATGTCATATGCTTTATTTGAAATTTTCTTTTGATTCATCATTTTTGTGTGTTTTGGCAATTCTTTTTTGAACACACTTTTGATTTGCTTTTTCGTGTATGGATTTAGCTCTCTTTTTCTGTTTAGAATGTCCTCACCAGAAATTCTTTGTGACATGATACTCTTTCAAGAAGGATGAAGATTTCTCTTTTGATTTCAATTAAGACTCTTTTTATGTAAAATTAAAGAGAAATCATTCAACTTCTTAAAACATTTTGTGAAAGAGTACCATTTTAACACAATAACAGATTTTGAGAACTTTTTCAGAAATCATTTGACAAAAAACCTTTCTTGTGTTAATAACATAGCATCATTCAAACTCAAATCACCAATTGAATGGTCACTAAGTCACTCACTCCTCATTCTGTTCATTGCAGAAAACGGCCAAAACCGGACATGACTTAGACCACTTAAACAATTGAGACTTGAATTATCAGATACAAGTTATAAAAACATTTTCACTTTTACTTTTTGTCATGAATCCTAAACAATGTAAACAAACACATCTGATTCGATAACTGAATGGTCACTAAGTCACTCACTCCTCATTCTGTTCATTGCAGAAAACGGTCGAAACCGGACATGACTTAGACCACTTAAACAATTATGAACAGACATATTCGACACAAAGCTTCGAATTCATTAAAACTTGATGTTGTTTGTATTTTTCTTCAAACCGTTGATTATTTCCAAAACACATGAGATACTGATCTTTTGTTCCACAGACATTCGAGTATTAATCATCATACACATGCAAAAATCATGACCATAAAAAAATCACAAGTAAACACATAACTAAGTGTTGATTTTTTGACTTTATCGAGTTTGATTGTTTGACTTTTACCCATTTTGACTTTTGGACCTTTCCGAGTTTGACCATTATTAGCTTTTAAGATTATCCTTTTAACTTAAAACTCGATTTCATTGTATCACTTATCATGCGTTTGAACTTCAAAGAAAAATAAGTCAAACTTCAAACTGATATCATTCATTTCCGAGTTTCATTTTCTTCATCGAGTTTAAAATCTAAGACATTATCTTTGCTATTTTGTACTTATTTCCTCACAAACATCTTAGATTATCTTCCTTTGTTAAACCATTATCTAAAAATCTTTAAGATTCTAAACTTGGTAAACCATAATCTTTACTGAGTTTGAACTCGATAACACAATCACATTAAATCTTACATTCAACACTTATTCCTACTTACTTTCGAGTGAAAGAAGTGACCGTGATCATTGTAATGAACTCAGAAATTACTGCTTTAATTTTCTTCTTAAACTCGATATAACACTCGGTAAAAATAAAAAGAAAAATGAAATTATTATCTCCCTTTTATAGTCACCGAAAATGATCTTTTGAAATATGACACTTTCAGTCCTTGTGTTTCTCTTGTCAAATTTTAGCTTTCAAAAATGACTTTTTAGGTCCTTTGAGTTTTATTTTCGAATTATGACTTTTATAATTTTTAAACACTCCCCCTTGAAACATGATAGCTCTTCAAAAGCTCCCCCTCAGAATGAAATCCTATTAAATACTTAGTCCGATAATGAAAATTTTGATTTTCAAAGTCCATTTTATAAAAACTCCCCCTCGAAAATATATCATTGTTCCAAAAATTTCAATTTATTTGAGAGATTATTGTTTTTATCTTTGATTTTAAACTTGAAATGATGTATTTGAATGAAAATTCTTCAGTTACCCCCCTCAGATTATGATCCCGTGTTTTCAATTTAAATCTTTTTTATAAAAAGTTGGAATCATAAATCTGTTCCTATGACTTTTAAATTATGTTTTTTTTTCAATTTTTTCTTTGGTTTTAGAAAAATTTATTTACATGTTTTTGATGTATGATCTTTTCAAGAAGATGACTTTGTCAGACTTTCCAACTGAGTTTGAGTCATACATCTCATACCAATGCGATGAACCAAATACTCAAAGCGTTCTTTAGGAATCGCTTTAGTAAATAGATTCGCAAGTTGGTATTCAGTCCCGACAATGTAGAGTTCCACAGTACCTTTCTCAACATGTTCCTTAATAAAATGATACCGGATGTCAATGTGCTTTGTCTTTGAATGCTGAACCGGATTGCACGAGATAGCAATAGCATTCTTGGAGTCACAATACATCGGAATCCGGTTATACTTGTATCCATAGTCTAGCAGTTGAGTACGCATCCATATGACTTGTGCACAACATGCAGACAATGAAACATATTCAGCCTCGGCAGTAGACATCGCAGTGCAGTCTTGTTTCTTTGAACTCCAGCTCACGAGCTTTTCTCCCAGAAATTGCAATCCTCCTGATGTGCTTTTATAGTCATCTTTATATCCTGCATGGTCAGCATCTGAATATGCAATTAGTTCAAATCCAGAATCCTTCGAATACCATAGTCCCATGTTATAAGACTGTCTGAGGTACCGAAAGATCCGTTTAACCTCTTTGAGGTGTTTAACCGAAGGACGTGCTTGATAACGAGCACATACAAAAGTAGCATAAGCAATGTCTAGACGACTGGCTGTTAGGTACATTAGCCCTCCTATCATTCGACGATAAGTTGTTTGATTAGTAGGAGTGCATTGTAAATCAGCATCCAGTCTTTTAGTTGCCATAGGTGTGCTCATTGAGACACACTCATCCAGACCATGTTTCTTTAATAACTCAATAGCATATTGTGACTGAATTATAAATATGCCACGGGGAGATTGATGAACTTGAAGTCCAAGAAAGAACTTTAATTCATCCATCATCGACATTTCAAAATTATTTTTCATTAGATTTGCAAAACGTTTTGAAAAATCTGGATTCGTTGATCCAAAAATAATGTCATCAACTTATACTTGAACCAGTAATATGTCTTCCCCATGACGTCGTGTGAATAAAGTCGGGTCAACAATAACTTTGGTGAACCCGTTTTCAATTAGGAAAGAAGACAATTTGTCATACCATGCACGAGGTGCTTGCTTGAGACCGTATAAAGTTTTTTCAACCTGTAGACGTGATCTGGGAATTCTGTGATGGAATTATACATTCATAACAATTTATAATTATAACATCAAAGTATAAATATAGCGGAAGCAATTAGGATCAATTTTGAAAGATGGTGATATTCTTATGAGCAGCATAAGCAATAAACATTCGAACAGCCTCAAGACGAGCAACAGGAGCAAATGAATCATCAAAATCAATTCCTTCTTCCTGCCTGTATCCTTTAGCCACAAGACGAGTTTTGTTTCGAACCACAATATTTTCAGCATCACATTTATTCTTCCAGGGCCATTTGAGAGCAACAATATTCTTTCCATCTGGTCGTGGAACGAGTTCCTAAACTTGTACTCTCTTAAATTAATTCAACTCATCTTGCATGGACTCAATCCAACTGTGATCTGCCATAGCTTCTTTAATATTCTTTAGTTTGATAGTGCTGACGGTTAATGCATACATGCATACCTCAGAATCTGTTTGTAGCTTTTGACGAGTCATTACAGGTTTGAATGGGTCACCAATAACTTGGTCTAGAGGATGATCTTTTATCCAAATATGAGTTGAGGGTTGTACTTGATGGAAATTCTACATATTGATTGATCTCGAGAGCTGCTGTAGAGGACATCCAATTTCCTCATACTTGGAGAGATAAATAGAACAAAATCCAAATTATCATTAAAATTAGCAGAAGCTTCTTAATTAAATTCATCAGCTTCTATCAAAGAGATTGGAGAAGTTTGTTCTTCAGATGTAGTTTCAATGGGAGGAGCCTCATGTTCTTCAACAATGATTAAAGAATGTGAATATGATTCGCATGAAATTAAGTCGTCTTGTGCAAGCAGAATTGAATGGAGTATCAGAAGACCTCTTCTCAATAGTCCGTCAAACATTAGGACCGAACAAATTGTCTAAATCTCATTTGGATGAGTATCATTGTTTCTGCTGATGAATATTATTAGTTGAATCGTTGAATAAAAAGGTCACGGGTTCTAAACTATCGTGTTCAGAAGCCATATCTTTAAGCTCATCAAACTTGACATATGGTTTCCATAATCTTTTTGGTGCGTCGGTTAAAGATCCGAAATCCTTTTGATGTTTCCGAATAACCAATAAAAACCCCAATGTCTGCCTTTGGTTTCATTTTTCCAAGATCATCTCGATCATTTGTTGGATAACACAATGAGCCAAACACATGAAAATACTCAACATTCAGCTTTCTTCCGCGTAATAGCTCATAAGGTGTTTTGTTATGTCGTGTATGAATGATTGACCGATTTTGAGTAAAGCAAGCGGTAGCCACTGCTTTAGCCCAAAGAAATTCAGGTAATCGAGAAAAGATAAGCATTGTTCTAGCAGCCTCAACAAGAGTACGATTACATCTTTCAATCACTCCATTTTGCTAAGGCGTACGAGCAATTGAAAATTTTTGCATGATGCCTAACTTTTCATAATAAGTTTTAAGAGTCGTATTTTTGAATTCAGTACCATTGTCAGTACGAATCTTGCAAACTTTGGCTTTATAATTCAATTGGGCTTGAGCAATGAATTTCTTTATGATCTCAGGAGTTTCGTCTTTCGAGTGAAGAAAGTAAACCCATGTATATCGAGAATAATCATCCACTATCACAAGAATATACTTCTTTCCATTGATCGAAGCTACCCTCATTGGACCGCATAAATCCATATGAAGTAATTCCAATTTGGAGTGATCACTTGAAACCAATTTGGGTGGATGAGAAGCTTTCTTGCTTTTTCCTCTTTCACAAGCAGAACAGAGGTGATCCTTTCCATATTTGAACTTTGGAAGACCATCAACCAAGTCAAATCTGGTATGATTGTTTATAGTACCAAAATTAAGATGTGAGAGTCGACGGTGCCATAATCATAATTTGTTTGAAGTTGGTCGTTTTGACCATCATACACACAGATAGTGAAGAAGCAGCCATGTCATGAAATGAAAAGATAGTATACAACATTAGATTCTCGTCTCCTGGGACACGTCACCTCCTTCCAGATTCTACTACAGTCTTAGGAACGAAAAGCCACTTCTAAATCACCATCACAAAATTGCCCAACGCTAAAGAGATTATGTCCAAGACCTTCAACATAATATACATGACAAATAGTGATATTGCCCTGTATATAATCGCCATAGCCTGTGATTGCTGCAAACATATTCATTCAAAAGCAGAACGATGCCCATAATAATATTCTCAGAAATTTCTCAATAAGAGATCGATCACTCGTCAAATGCCTTGACACAAACCACTATCAACACACCCCCGCCACATAACGATCTAAACCACCTGCTACACAAGAAGAAACAACACATGGGACAATGGGCAATGTTGACTATACCCATTCATAACAAAACCCGATGGTTCACGTCAAGTTGTAACTACACTTATTGAACACATCAAGATTAGTGTTCTCCGGGAGACCAAACAACATTTGGTTGTGATTCAAACCACTTTTGCCAAATTCGACTTGTTTGAATTTTGTTCTTCATGTATATGCTTAAAGATTATTTCGCTAATTACGATTCATTATCTTAGAGGCACTAGAGACCTTATTTTTAGCTTTTGAGGCACTTCCTACATCAATCTTAGGTTTGGAGACTACAGAAGTAGTGTCCTAACAGACTTAGATTGTGTCAACTTCTCAGAAAACTAGTCTTTAAGGAACTACATAAGTAGTGTCGAAATATTACTTGGGGTGTTCTAGAATAACTAGATAAAGGCTCTACGAACATCGAATGCATCATCTCAATTTATAATTTGCAAGTCATTATCATTAACATGTTAATAAGCACATTTTGCATACAAGAAATACATAAAAGAGTTTTCGCTTTAGAAGTATTTGCAATATCAACATCAATTACATTCTCTTTGTTTTAGACAACTGTTGCAGATGTTTTATCTGTTTGCTTATTTTTTCTAACATAAACTCCTACTTTCTTTGTTGGATTCTTAGAGTTAGGTAAAACATTGTTCTTGACATGTGAATCTCTATTCATTGGTCTTCTAACACTAGATGCATCATTCATTACTGTAGAAGATAAACCACACTTAGCCTCGTTTGATTGTGATTCTTGTGTTGTGACAACTTTGTACATTCCATGTGCTATGACAATTTTGTTTGAATTTTCCCCTCTTTGTTTGTCAGGTGAAGTCTGTAAAGTGACTAGGTTTTGGACACTTACATGTTTTTTCTTTAGTTTTTAACCCCCGTTTTCTTTTTGAAAAACTTGTTTGTTTACTGGTGTGACACAAAGAAGATTTTGAGAACACTATTTGTCTCTTGTCAAACTTAGTATTTTACAACTTACCTTTTCAACAGTTTCCAATCTAGTTTTTAACTCAGATATGGTAATTAAAAGATTCAGATTCTCAGCACGAATAGCACCATATGCATATGTTTTCTCAGAGACATGAGCAATTAATTCATCTATTTCTTTTTGAGATTGAGACTGTGTCTTTTTGATTGAATCAAAAAACTTTTGATATTCTAATTTTACATTGTCTCGTTCTTTTATCAAAGATTGCACTTGAAAATCCAATGACACGTTCTCATTCTCAAGTTTCTCCATTTTTGAAATCCAAGAGTAATCAAGAGGATTTGTGTTTTTATTTTATAAAGCTGATTCCCATTTATGTTTTTCTTTTTCATGTTGTAACTTTAATCAAAATTCAACCCACTTTGCTTTGACTCTCTTTGAACATCTTTTCAAGAATTTTTATTTTGCTTGCTAACCTCTGAATTCACAAATGGAATCTTTTTTATTTGTTCAATTTCAGCATGTAAGGAATTATCTACACATTCATGATTTAACAACACACTTATTTCTACTTCGTGCTTGAGGGATGCTTCCAAAAGTTGATCTTTTAAAAAATCATTTTGCTTCTTTATATCACAAAGTTCACTTTTTGTAGACTCAAAAACATCTTTCATTTCTATATATCCTTTTGAAATAGTGTCTTAAAGAATTCAAAATAGAACTGCAACTTGTTAACAATTGGTTTGACTTGATCTTGGCAAAAATCATTTAGTTGTATTTCTTCAGGAGATGTGTAAAAAATGCTTGCTCTTTTACAATTCTTTTGAATTAACTCAGACAACGTTTGAAAACACTGTTTTATATTATCCAATTGTATGAGCAAAGGTGACTCACTCGGCATTGATTGTCTGTATAATGTGAGAAAACACAATATTTTGTTTTATATCAAGTAATGGCCCTTAAATCGATGAAACTTGTGCATAAAATGCTTGCTATATTGCTTGTTTGGACTTTGTGATTGTTATTACGGATAATGCAAAAATCACAAGAAAAATGGTCAACGCCAGACAAACACGGACACGAGAACGGAAAAGAGTGCACAAGAGCCGGAAGATTGCTATCCATGGTCAACAAGTCAACCCTGGTCAAACCACAAGAAGACAAAATTCCAAAATAACCAAAACAACCCCTTGAAGTTAAGCCAAATTGCAAAAATAACCCCAAACCCTAACAACCGTTATCTCTTATTATAAAAAGATAACGGTCTTTATCTTCTTATTAACCTAAAACCCAATCCAAAAATAAATGGCCCAAGGTCCATTATATTAGCCCAAGTCAAAGTCTAATATGCCTCAGTCAAACACCCCACCCAAACGGTTAAAAAAGGCGCCAAGAACGATTTACAATTCATCATCTCTAACCTTTAACCAGGAGCTCAAATCAAAGGGTAAATGACAATTGACAGCGTGGATTAGTAATTTAAACAACAAGCAGTGTTGTGGCACAAAGAAACGTCATGCAAGCTCCTCATTGGTCCAATCCCACAAAGAGTGGCACGCGGCTAATGGAAAAAAAACACACTAATGATTGGATTTTTGCACTAAAATTAGTGCAAAAGAAACACACATGGACTGACACATGGAATGCCATGTTGGCAATCCGTGTGCTCATCATCTAATCCAACGGTTGTAAATAAGGATCCAATGATTAGAATTTAATCAAGGGCCAAGATCAATTGATGAGGAGGGGCTAAGAAGACCTAGAAGCATCCTTTGAAGGCTGTAAATAGCAAGCTGCTCACACTCACAAAGGGGTCTTCTTCTTTTTCCTAAATTTTTAGGTTTTTCTTAAGTAGCTTTTGTAGTTTTCTTTTAAATGTAATTTTCTTAGTAAACTCTTATAATTTTCCTTTTCAAAATATTGTAATCAAGTTTTCAGTTAATAAAATCAAAGTTCAAGTTTATATAATTTGTTTTTCTATTAAGCTCTTATATTCAAAAATGATGTTGTCTACTGTTACACAAGCTCTCATAAGCTCCTTATAAGCTCTCTGAGTCTCTAAGCTCAGATTGAGTTCAAACTAGTCATCTAATATACTTGAAACATTAAAATCAGTCTAATACCACTTGCTAATGGGATTAAGCTACTTTTGATGCGAATAAGCATACAATGGAAGAGCTTATGGAACCATACTAACTAGCTTATCACTTGATAATCTAGAGCTATAGACGTATACTCCTTGAGCTTTTAAAAGCCTTGTTTAGCTAAGGCAATTGAAAGTCCTTACTCTATCATATTCTGTCCTTAATTTCTAGATTAAATTGCTTCATATGCTTAATTACTTGTTATAAAAGTATTTGAACCTGTCCTTATTGAACATGGTGATCATCTGTTTTTGAGTTAGTAGTGTTAGAACTTAGTTTTTCATATTTATCTCATAAATCATTAAAAATCCAAAAATAATTAGCATAGCTTTGATTCTGTCATTTTGATCTTGTTTGGGTGATTTTAGTTATTAATTAGTTGATCATTAAGCTGTTTAATATCTGGTTAATAAGTTTTGTTCATTGATTTCCATTTTCTAAAGCTTAAAATGGATTTTGATTTGATTAAGGGAGTGTTTGGCACAGCAGCACTAACCAAGAGGTTAGGTGCTCTTGTGTTCTTTATTTCTTAACCAGAATTTAATTTCATTTGTAGGATAATTAGATAGGATTGTAGGTTGTTTGAAGTTTGAGATCAAGTTTTCATAGGGTTTTTTTCTAGCTTTATTTTTAAATCTGTGGCTATAAGCTCAGGATTATATGCATTACAAGCTCATAACTGTTTAAGCTTAAGATGTTCATTTAAATGCATCTTTACCTAGGTGTTTAAAAGGTTATTAGATTCCAAGTCTAAGTCTGCATTAATTTTTTTGGGTGTTTGAGGTCAAGGGTGCATCAGCTGTCAAATGAGCCTTATGGCATTTTTCTAGCTTATATTTCAGATGGTAAAAATAGTTGTTAGGATTAGAAATTCAGAGTATAAGTAGATTTTAAGTCATATTAGATCTATTGACTTATTATAGAATAACTTATTTGATTAGTCATTTGTTTCTTATGCTTAAAATCTGGTCTTTTGTCTTTTGAAAACAAATAAGAACACTCAGCCATAAACTAAGTCACACAGCCATTTCAATTAGCCATTTCTTAGTTCATTGAGATTTCAAATTGCTTTTTAATTAATGTTACAAGTAGTTTGGAAGATTAGCTTTAAGTAGGTATAGTGCTTATTGCCATAAGGTTCTATTAGCTAGTTTAAATTTAAGCTCAAAGTTGCCTCAAGAGGCTGTTTGGTTTAAGGTTTTCATTAAGAGCTTATTTTGATTTTCAGCTTATGGCTTATCAATTTGTGCTTATCTCTTTTCAAACTAGCTTATTAGGTTAGACTATGTTAAACGTAGCTTTTGTTTATTAGATTCAGCTTATTAAAGCTTTTAGAGTTCTTAAATTTTGTTTTAAAAAAAATGTAGTTAAGCATTTTCTGTCTTTTAAGCCAACTTTTTAGCTTATTTAGTGAATTTCAATAATAATTGCTTTTATTAAATTTGTTTCTTTTCAGTTTTTCTACAACTTTGTTTTTTAAAGTTTTTTTAAAAAAAAAGGGAAGATGGAAATCGGGGGTGAGCAAGGCTCGAACCCCCGACCTCAACATTCTTACCTCTTATAACACCTCACAACACACACTCACTACCAACGTGCCCTGGGGTCTTTTTCATTCTAGTTTTACAAAATCTATTACTTAGATACATTTAAGCCTTTTTTTGTACAATAAGCTGTTTTAGCTTATTACACAGCTTATTCGATAAGCTGTGTTTCCCAACTTATTTTTCCTAGATTCCTCTTAGTTCAAGCTACTTTCTATAATTTTTTCAGAATTTTTATATTTAGTTTAGTATTTTTAAACATTTATTATTAAAAACTTTAAAAATTCATAAAAAATAGAAAAATAATCAAAAAAATATATTCTTTTTAGAAAATTTTATTTTAACATATAGTTTTTTTAGAAAACTATTTATTACATCCGTAGTGTTTAAAATTTCAAATTTCAATTATTTAAAACGGATTCGTATCCCCCGTTCACGTTTTTCGTGTTAATTTAACTCCGTTTTTGTTCTAGTTTTCTTTAAACTTACTTTTTAGTCAATTAGAGTCTATTAAAAAAGAAAAACTCATTTTAGGTTTAATTTTGGAAATTTAGGGTTTCTAATCACCATTTAGGGGTTCCGTTTTGCGTTTATTTTTTAAGTTTAATTTCCCGTTATTAAAGTTAGGTTTAATTGTCCTTTAATGTGCTCACTTTTAGGATTTTAGAAAACAAATCATCATTGAACCGATTCAAATCATTGTCCAAACAACAAACGTGTTCTCAATTTCATAAATTTTCGAGGAATACGACCCGGTAATCACTTACCGGTAAATATATGTATTATTATATATATTTGTGAGAATTTTCCTTACTATTTTTGTCCTAAAGGGTAGTTTGGTAATTTCATATCTATTATATTATTTTACGTATATAAAACTTTACGCATCAAGTTTTTGGCGCCGTTGCCGGGGATTTGTGATTAAGATTCCTTCGTTTGAAGTTTGTTGATCATGATTTGGAGAACTTTCGTCTTCGAAAGTTACGCTTTTAAGAAAATAAAATTACAAAAAAATTAAAAATATAAAAAGTAAAAAATATTTTTCTTTTCTTTTTAGTATCAGTAAAAGTTTAAAAACAAAAAAAAGACAAAAATATTTGCTCTTCCGAATTTTTCGATTTTTCTCGTTAATTTGTGAATATTTTAAATTTAACAAAGTTGGTAAAAGAACACCAACAAATAATACCTTCAATTGAGGTATTATCCATTAATAAGTTCCCGAACCAAAGATTCAATTTTTTATACCGTTTGTGTCACTTACGAAAAAGGCGCACCTCTTTTGTAAAATTTATTTTACTTAAGAGAGTTACCCTAAGTTTGTTGATTATTCGGTAAGCAAAAATATTTACCTTTTCTCCGATTCTTTATCATTTCATTTGCTTGTTTAGTGCGCATGCGCACAAGAAATTCCTATTTTCCATAATTCAAACGTAACCATTATGAGACGTCAAAATAAAGGACGTGCTTTAAACATAGTCGAACCCAAGCTTCGTACTATCGTTGCACCAATGGCGGAACGTACAATGGAAGAGCTACTCCGAGCACCCACGGAAGGGTAGGGAGAAGCTATTGTTTTACCAAAAATTAATGCGGATCATTTTGAGATTAAAACGAATTTGCTTCAATTGGTTCAAGTGAATCCATTTTACGGTCATGAGAGTGAGAATCCTCATGCTCATATTAATAGTTTCAAAAGGATTACCTCGACTTTACGATTTAGGAATGTGCTTAACGATGTGATTAAGCTAATGATGTTTCCATATTTGCTCGAGGGAGCCGCTAAAACTTGGTACGAGAAAGAACCACCAAATTCAATCTTGACTTGGGAGGATCTCATGACCAAATTTGTGAATCAAATTTTCCCTCCTTCGAAAACCACTCACTTAAAGAATGAAATTTCTCGATTTACACAAAAATTTGAGAAGACTTTTAGTGAAGCGTGGGAACGATATAAGGAGTTGCTTAGAGCTTGTCCCCATCACAGATTTACGGAGTTAACTCAAGTTGATACCTTTTATAACGGTTTAAAGGAGAATGAACAAGACTCCTTAAATGCCGCGGCGGGTGGAAATCTTTTGAGTAAGATGACTAGAGAGGCTTTAAACATAATTGAGAATAAATTAAAAGTTTGTTATTCACGAAATAGATCAAATGCTTCTAGGATGTAATTGTGTACTTCTATAAAACGGATGATAGAATTGATAAGCATGCGGATCAACTTTCGACTTAGTCGAGATTGTTCTCTAAAAAAAGTTGTCACTCCGCTCCGAGTTAAAGCGGTTGAGGAATTTTCGTTACTTTTGGTGGTGCCACGTTTCTTGGTATAATTGTCCGTCTACCGATAACAACCAGCTAGTTTTGTGCGACCACGGGTACTTACCAATCAAGCGTTTAACCACCCAAACCGTGGTTAGTAATCAAATACGCACCACCAGGTTTTTGCTCCGGTGTCAAAACAATGGCTCAAACAATAAGTTTAACAGAATCAAGTTCAAGGAATAATATTTAATCGGGAATAATTTTCATGGAAATCAAGTATTTCACAGCGTCAAATAATCATGCTCCAAGATTTTTCAAAACCAAGGATTTTCAAAACCAAACCTTTCTCAAGTGGCCTACTAATCAAGTTCAACAAGATATTAATCTAATGATTTTCAAGTACAATAGGAATAACGATCAAATGATGAGGATCATGGCAAAATCAAATCAACTCTTGTAAGTATACGCTTAATGAATGAATTCAAAACACATAAATCCAACCAGTCATCATGATGAAATCAACAAACTACCTTTCAAAATAATTTGCAAAACATGATTTTGGATTGTTGTCCAAAACCAAGCCTCAACTTCGGAACTACTTCCGAGTAATACATTCAAAACCCGAAGGGTGATGAAAGCATCACTGACACGAAGAGGGTGTTGCTTACGATGGACCCTCGATTCCTACTAATACCTTCTCTAAAAAAGGTAGTTGGAACGAGAAACAGATGGAGAGACGTACACAAAGAACAAACGAATTTTCCAAGAAAGTACCGCTCAAATCCCACCTCCGGTTATCCCCATTCAACTCCGGAACCGATTTCTGAAGTACTTTGCCTAAAAACATTCTGGAATCCGTATTCCGAAGACATTTTTACCTAAGCCAAATATTCCATACATCCTCACGACGTGATGATCAAAAAGTCCCGTGACAAAGCTCACGAAATCAAATGGAGAATATCTTCGCAAATCTTTCAATAACTTGCGCTTCAGACATTAGTTTCGACAGGATGCTTTACTTTTGATGCAAGATTTGCTCTTACGATTAAGAGTTGCTCATGAATAAGGAAAAGTTGCTTGAGTTACAACTCTAAGATACACGCTGAAGCGAAAATTGCTCGGTCATAATGCTCCTCAAACAAGTCTCCCGAGAAAAAAAAAAAAAGGAAAGGGGGGGGGCTTAGAGATCCCACAAGTTTTCTTATTCATGTAATTCCCCAGATGAATTGGAAATAATCACGCCTTGGCCGATCTTGGCGCGAGCATAAATTCCTTATGCCCCATCTATTTGTAAAAATCTTCTATACTAGATCTTAACACCAACACGGGTGACTTTAGAGTTAGCAGACCGTCGATTACTTATCGCTAAAGGCTCCCGAAGATGTTTTTTGCGTCCAAGTTGGTAAATTTCCGTTTCCCTACGACTTATATGTTGTACGCTTACGAAGCCGATCCTCGAGTACCTACTATTAGAAATCCTTTTTTGAGTACCGTCGTGCTTTAACAAATTGCTGTTTATTGAGAAGAAATAACCCTTCGGTTGATAACGAAGACCGTCTCTTTTAATCTAGATCAAACAAGAGAATACTCCTCTACAAATTATAATCGCTAAACCAATCTCTTGACCATCACACGATTTATTTGTGAGGAGTATGCTCCAGAATTGATCTAGATTTTCTATTCTTCGAATAGGCAATCCCCACCCCCAACTATGCTGAGCATTTACTTCCGAATTCATTTTGGAAGAAATTGAAGCTTATCTTAAGGATGATTCGATTTCACCGGAAATTGATCATGCCGATTGCGATCCGGAGGAAGATATTTGTTTGATCAAAAAATTATTAAATAATGACCCGTTTCAACTTCCTCTGATAAACCTTAAACAAAGTGAAGTGACTGAGGCAAAATCTTCAATTGAAGAGCCTTCGGAATTAGAATTAAAAGATTTACCGTCTCACTTAGAATATGCTTTCTTGGATGAAAACGACAAGTTACCAGTGATTATTGCAAAAGGTTTAAAAAATGATGAAAAAGATGCTCTCTTAAAGGTGCTCAAATCTCATAAAAGGGCCATTGCTTGGAAAATCACCGACATCAAGGGTATCGACCCTCATTTTTGTACACACAAAATCTTGATGGAGGATAAGTACAAACCTACGGTTCAAATTCAAAGACGGGTTAATCCAAAAATTCATGAGGTAATCAAAAAGGAGGTCTTAAAACTTCTTGATGCCGGTATGATTTACCCGATCTCTAACAGCCCATGGGTTAGTCCAGTGCATTGTGTTCCCAAGAAAGGTGGAATAACCGTTGTTGCTAATGAAGAAAATGACTTAATTCTGACACGTTTAGTTACCAGGTGGAGAGTTTATATCGACCATAGGAAGTTAAATGAAGCGACTCGAAAAGATCATTTTCCATTACCGTTTATGGATTAGATGATAGAAAGATTAGCTGGGAATGAGTTTTATTGTTTTCTAGATGGATTTTCAAGATATTTCCAAATACCAATAGATCCCCAAGACCAGGAGAAATATTAGCATAGTTCTTAGTTCTTTGTTTCTGGCTTAATTGCTTGTTAGTATAAGCTCATTAGGTCTTTTATAAGTTGTTTGT
>BQNB010024457.1:48521-60693 GCA_026074375.1 Tanacetum coccineum | reverse complement strand
TTATTTTTACCCATTTAAAACTCTTCCCATGTGCAATCACCTCAATGTATCACCCACATGTATCCTCAAGCAGCTTATGCACATGATTAAACAATCCCATGGCCAAAATTGAAGCCACATGAACCCCTTTTAGCTCAAAACAGCCGTGGCAGCCTCCCATGATATCCAACACCATTGCTCTACATCCTAGACCTCCACATCTGGTTTTATAGCTTCAACACATCCCCTAATAGACCTCACACATGTCCTTGATCAGAGATAGAGGTTCCTTAACCTCCTTACCTTCAAACGAGTATTAATAGAGCTCTCTAGTCTTCATTCAAACTCGCACCCACCTTCATCTTTCTATAACCCATTTGGTAGCAATCCTTTTCTCCCTTATGATCCTAAGATCATTAAATAAGATCAAGCAAGTGAAGCTTTGAAGATTTGAAGCCACATGAACAAAATACAAGGCGTACGAGTGGAAATACTACCCGAAACGACCCATTTCCACCATTTTTTCTCCTTGAAGCTCAAACCCAGATTCTGGATGTTCTACTCCTGCTACTATACTCTTATAATGTTCATATAATCCTAAATATACTCTTGTTAAAGTTTCATAACTCAATTCATGCTCATTTTCCATTTTGATCCAAAACCGTACACCCGAAACCCTAATTTTATGTTTTTCTTAAAACTAAATGTTATAATGATTAAATATTGTTATAATCTATCCTAGCATGCTTAAATAATGTTAAAATAACCACTTTATTGATTAATGAAGGAATTTGAACTTAAAACCTACGCGTTTACGTTTTGAAACCCTAATTTGACCCGTTTTGCTTCCTAGCCAAACGAATCGTTATTTTAAACTTGTGTTATGTTAAAACTTTATATTTTAGTTTATTTCAATTTATAAATATCTTTTGAAATTTTAAAATAAGCTTGCATGGCAATTTGGACATGTTTTGTAATTATTATCCATGCAAGGGGTATATATCGTAACTTTCTGAAACTTATAACTAAAGGGGCTGAAAATGTCATTTTATCAAAGTTATAACTATAAGGGTCTATTATGTCACTTTCCAAAGTACAAGGTTTACTTGGTATATCTTTTAAACTTGAAGGACCAAACTCGTAAAAGTGCAAACCCCAAGGGTATATTTTGCCACTTTTCAAACTCAAGGGTCTAAAATGTAACATTTTGAAAAAGTATAAAATCATGTTTAAAACCTTACAAGACATAACTTTAATTAACGCTTCTCGTGCTTAACATTTCCAGATATGGATTAAAACGCTTAAAACCGATTATATCATATCACAATACTAGGGAGCTTCATATTAAGGAGTTTCATCTTGGTATTACGTTCTGACTGAGTTGTTGGGTTTACGATTTAAAGTGCCCTAGCTCCTCAAACGTTTACTGAATGACTTCTGAATTATGATGGCCCGAACAGTGATACAATAATTCCAAACTCTTCAATCAAACTCATAACTCTTAAAACTAAAGTTCTAGAGTACAATCTTCCTAAGACTCAACATATTTACTCAGGTTGCGTGACGTGGCTGTTTACTATCATTTTATTATATCAACATTCCCCGGTTAAGATTGTGATAAGGTCGTCAGCTTTCATTTCAGAATAATTACTACATCTACCTATCAGGTGAAGTTCATAACCTCGCCTTTACTTATTTACATGTTTTATAAACCCGCGAGGGGGATACATGCTTGTTACAAACTCTTTTACATACTCGTTTATCTTATAACAATGTGATTACTTTTCAAAGGCTTAATGAATTCATAACCCCATATTTCAATCTTTTGAATACTTTATAAACCTGTGATAAACCATGAATGCAAGTGTTTTCTAAATGTATGCTACCCAGATATATTATTGCCTAAGTAGCTTCCAGTGCCATTATTTACATATCATGAATCATTAATTACTTGCATTGCGAGTGAACGCGAATATTGTGAATAGATCTATTGGGGGTGGGAGGCCTCCCGTTGGTATACCCATGCTTGGGGTAGCCAAACGCACTATATTTGTCCTAATAGGTAACCTTGGCAAGTTACCTTTTCCACAGGGACATCTGTCCATAACCAATATCACTACGGTGTTTCCTGTTTAATGTTATTGAGTTCTGTGGCTTAGATGCAATAAATAATGTTCCCCATGATGATTGTCCCTGCAATACCAGTATTTCCACTATAACTTGTATTCAACTATTACATTTCAAACCTATGAATTTCACTCAACCTTTGTGTTGACCCTTTTTATGCATGTTTATCTCAGGTAATTGAGCAACTTATAGCATGGAGTGGCATGGGCTTTTTGAAGATGGCTAAAACTTGGTATCATTCACATTTTATGTTTCTAGATTTTGGGACTGCCTTTGTAAAACTCTGATTGAAATGAATGATAACATATCTTTTGAATAAACGTCTCTTTTGGGTCGTTTTCTATGATTATGATTGTTGTATCCATGAAGTAATACCCCAGATTAGCTTCCGCTGCTATATTGTAAAAATGGGGGTGTTACAGATTGGTATCAGTGCCATGGTTATAGAGAACAAGGTCAAAACCTTAACTATAACCACATTTCTTTTCTAGCCATCAAAGTCCTCCGTGCCACTACATTCCGGAACAAGTATGTAAATATACATATCTATTATACTATTACATAAATAACTTATGTTATTTACGACTGGGTTGTTAACAGAACGATGTCTTCTCCCAACCGCTCTTTCTTTTTTTCTTTTTTTGTTTTTTTTTTTTTATACTTCCGATATTTAGGAAGCTTTTTACTCTATGAATTCTCAACTATTCTTCGGGGTCTCATCGAGATTATTTTCCCATCTTTCAATCAGGAAGCAGTTCTTTTAATCTTCAGAAAAACTCTACGATTAATATGATCCCACCGTATTTCATCTTTCTACATAATCCTTGTTTTAAGGACGTACAAGCATTTTACGCTACGAATCACCTATTTCATCACCGATCCAATTACTTCACCAGCTATTTTTGACTCCATCTCGGTAATTACCACCAATCATACTTATTTGATTCCTCGATTTTTCTTTGTTCCTGAAGAATATTACACCTAAGAAGCGTATATGTTCCTCATCTTTTCCTCAACTACGTTATCTAATTCATTTCGGAATCAAACCTTACGTAATTTGGTTCACCTTCCTTCTCGGTTTACTACGTCTAACCCACTCTAAGGATTTGAAATAGGAAAATGTTCAGATAAGATCGTATCTGAAACATCATGAGAAACAAGGTTGAGATATTTGAATTATTTAGATGATACTCCAATCTTCACCGCATTGAGAGAATGGAAGAGGAAGTATAAGTAACGAACTAAAGACCAAACTTTAGAGAATCCGCACTCTGATTATCCAGACTTCAAAGAAGCGGTTGGACAAAGGTTAGATTGCCTTTGTCCATTACAGAATTTCCGATCTTGAACAACACAATTGAGAAAATCAGCTCGTCGCCAAACAAATAGGAAGATCCTTTAAGGATGTATTCTACGATTAAATCATAAGCTATTTTAACTTTCTCCTAGCCACGAGATGTGTGGTATAAATATAAGCTGTTCAAATCTATTGCTATGTACAGTAAGAAGGCAAGTTATTTATAAAGGCAATCCCGTTTCGTATCTTATTGTTTCTAACTTATCGCTCTTTCATCATCATTTCCACCAATTGCATCATTATCTCTGTCTTCATGAATCATACCGTAACCCATAAGTGCTTAATTTTGGTAATGGCTTATGACTTGGACTTGGGCCAAGAATGAGAGTTAGGCTTGGGTTGGATTTGGATAGGAAATGATATAGGATTTAGGCTTAATGGACTTGGACTTATGTTGTTATATAAAATGCTTTTAGGTTTTATAGAAATACAATGTTAATGGGCTGACCCAGCCTAATAAAATGGGTATGGGTTGGTCCATTAAGGATGTATACGCCTCCGACTTCGGTTTCTTAAGCTCTTTCCATTCCTGTGCTTAGGTTTTGTCCTTTTTGCTTCGTTTTTGTCCATTTTGTGATATATCCATACCTGCAAGACACAATTCACGAAATACACATATACAATGCATTTTTTATGTATTTTTGGTCATTATTGGTCTTTTTAGATCGTTTTATTAGGTAAAAGGTATGTGTATTTAAGCACATACTATGATGATGATTATGCATGAATATGTAATGTAAAATATGAATCAAAGAATGATAAATGTGCGAATGAGCACAAATTAGCTTGATAAAGATATCGATCCTTATTGACCTACAAAATTCCAAATGGGTTAGTACAAGATAGAAGCAAGAATATCATTTCACAACATGATAGTTCAAACATTTATACCAACAAGTACGAAAGAAAACTTGTTCAAGTATTATCACACGAATGACTTAACAAGTAGACACATAAATAGACATGTATGCAATGAAAACACGTTCGCAAATAGACACAAAGATAGGAATACTCTTAAGCTAAGCGAAGAGGAGGACAAATATTGCAACTAGCTTAGAAAGGCATATACTTTTTCATGTTAAAAAATATTGAATGATTCTATGAGTTTTAGAAGGACTTAAGAGCTAGATAAGTCAAAACTAACTATTGGGTGACCTTAATACAAGTATAAATCACCTAATTAAAGTGTTGGACACAAAAGTTAACTACCCCAAACGGCAAAAGTGCCTTCTGTAGAACCGGCAGCGGCGGTTCCATTGGCTCAATGGAACCGGCTTTGCTGCAGATGGAACCGGCCCCTGCAGACAAGGTTCCTTAAATCTTAAAAATTCTAAAAATATTCCAAATGATTTCTAAACCTATTTTTCGCTTGCGATAGTGATTAAATGGAGTTTCCTGATAATGCAAAAGGCTCATGGAAAAGATTTAACGCTTAGATCCTATAATTTTCTATTATACCAAACGCTCCTAATTCTAGAGGGGAATGAAAGACAAGAAGCATGAATTGCATAAAAACCAACGAAAAGCATAAACGATTTAGATTACAAATGAGCATTCAAGAATTCAAACATAAACGATTTGAGAAATACGAACATTCATACAAGAACATGTTTCAAATAGTTCAACCAAACACAAGATTAATGACGCGAAAGGTATGTGCCAAAGGAAAAAATAGATACGAGATCTCTTATTGCATTTGAGTTTGTTTATTTCTGAAACACAAGTATCAATCTTGTTATATTGTTTATTCGCTTGTTTGTCAATTTTGGTTCTTAATTAAAATAATGCGGCTTTAAAAGGATGATCCTAGACTTCTACAAGAATACCAAAAATACTTTGACTTAACATAAGAGTAAAAGAGCAAATAAATCATGTAGCAATGTCATATAAGGAACAAGTTGCAAAGATCATACAAACCATCTTTATGCATGTATAAGTTAGACCATCATACGAATAGATTTAAGGAATGCCAACAAGGAACAAGAACTATTAATCATAGACATATCCACATCCAAATCATCAAGTATCAAAAAGACAAACTATGAGATCATACGAGACATCATAAGATACAAAATTATGTATGAATTATGCAAGACATATTTAAACCTTAACATTTAGTATCATGAACACAAGCATGAAAGCAAAAAAATGAAACAAAATCTTTTCTAAAGATTACGCATTTTTCAATTTTAATCAAAATACTATCAAACACAAAGATAACGACAAGAACCAATAATCAGCAAGAATATATAACAAACCATGTATAGCAATGCAAGAAGTCATGATTGACTAACGAAGGAAAGATCACATTCACAACTAGTATGGAAAATGTAGTATTAGTGGTGTTTGGGAGATGGAGAACAAGTTGGTGAACTAGTGGTTATGGAGAATTGACAAGATGAAATGAAAAAGTCACAATGTGTAGATAATTTTATCGAAGTATTTTTGAAATGCATCCTTTTTTAAGAGAACCAAAAATATTTAAAACTTTTGGCGGAAACGCCATGACAAAAAATCGACCATTTATTATTATTTTATAAACCACAAATCAAAATTTGAGACTATCTAGACTCAATTGTCTTTAAAATGGCGGATGGCACAAGTTCTAACTCCTTATGGTTGATTTTACATGAAATTCCCAAAATGGCCCATTTCCTACAAAACTTGTTGTCCCAATTTTATATATGGCTAAGATGACCAAAAACTCGATCTAATCATCAAACTTCCAGAATTTGTTCATAATATATATACTTCAATATCAAATGCACACTTGGTCTAGATGAACCGCGGAACCGTTCTTTATAGGTTTTGTCAAACACTAGTTTTGACCCGTTTTAACTAAAACAATAATTTATTATTTTGACCCACTTTGAAAAATACTTTTAAAGCTACAACAAGACATCATTACATTTCATCCTTACTTGAGTAATTCGGATGAAACATTCAAGTTGCCAATCCCACTTTAATGTGCATATGTCTTATACCAATATTCTACAAAACACTTAACTATCTTACTTAGATCTTAATCTTTAAGAGTTGATATAGCATAAGCATGGAATGATAAATATGCCTACATGAAGTACACGCATCCTAGCACAAAATTTAGTATGCATATTCATGAAATCAGAAAGCTAACACATAAGTAACATGTTATCCCAAACACTAATGATACATAAAAACAACAACCTCACATATGAGATGCAAAGAGTATATAATATCAATTAAGGTGCAACAAGTAAATCATTTTACCATATTACACATTTAAAAATCATTTATACATATAGACTTACCTATTCATTTAGGGAAGAACATTTTCAACATAACTAGAAGTTATTTCAAACACTCACCTTTCGATACCATATTAATTGTAAATTTCTTAATTCATCAAACAAGCAAAAGGAATGACAAAGATTGACACCTATGAACCACAAATAAAACAAGTTTCAATTTCAATTTGAGATGCAGATACAATCAACAACAATAAACAATGCAAATTAAGGCAACTAGTCATTTATCGTATGAAAAAAAATTCTTTTCGCCTTGCGTTGAATATAAAGATAGATAACAAGCTTGATTACTGGCCAAACTATTTTTATTTCAAGAAATGATGCATAAAAGTTCAAAGGATACCAACCAAAATTGCCCAACTAAACAATTTGAGTTTTCATGTTGATACGAAACTTGAAATATTGGACACTTTGTAGTATTTTGAAAATTCGATTTACCTAAACTTATAATCAGTACCTCTAACCCATTATATTAGAAGCTAGACTCAATTCTCTTCGAAATGATAGGTGGCACGACGCGTACAGACTTATGGTTTGTATTTTATGACCTTTTGAAGTTGATAAAAATTTTGCAAAACCTTCTGTAGAACCGGATCCACCGGTTCCTTTCCATAATGGAACCGGCTTTGTTAACGGACAAAACCGCCGGTCTGATTGATTTTTCTAAAAACGCATATTTTGACCCGACAAAAAGGTTTAACACTTGGAAGGCTTTAAGGTAGACTTATATAGCAAATTTTAGTCATTATTTAAGCTTGTATAACAAATATATTCAACAATCAAGACTTCTAAGAACGATATAGTTTTCATATTAAGTCCCACTTTTTGGATAATTTGATACATGGATCGGACTCGGTTTAAACCATTATTGTGAAAAACTAGAGCTCGTGCTATGATTACCAAATGTGGGAAAACGTGAGGGGGGGGGGTGAATACGTTTTCTGATTAAAATTTAAAAATTTTGCCATCCAAATACCTGAACAACGTGACTTAATATGAAAGTACCAAATCATAACTCTATGAATATAATGAACAATGAAATTCATAGAATAATCACGTATTCCAAACACAATTATAAACAACAAGTCACAACACAATGATAAGCATAAGTATAAATAAGAGCGATAAATAAATTTAGGAGCAAACCGAACACGATGATTTATAGTGGTTCGGTCACGGTGCTCTCTCTGCCCTAACTCCACTCCTCGAGTACCCAACTCGAGAGTTACTTCACTAAATTAACAAGCTCCCTTCTCGGGGAGAAAACCTTACACAACATTGCTTATAATTTATCCGGTACAAAGCTAAATACCGAGTCCTAACACCGGTAGAACCAACCCCACGTCGCTTACACTTTATCCGGTACAAAGCTAAATACCGAGTTCTTACACACCGGGTAGAACAACTAAAAACCCAACATAATAAACCTTTTGTTTTATGGCGCAAACACATAAACCATCTAATCCTATTTGGTGATACAAATTGTAATTACAATGATGATCTAAGACAATGTGTCTAATGCATATGAATGCCTAATCTAAAATAACTTCCATTGATGAGAAGCCTTCAAATTGATGTTAATGTTGAGATCTCCAATCTTGTAGATCTACATATGGGTATGCTTGGTGGTAGATGGAAATGGCAAGATCTTTAAAGCTTGCTTTGGTTGGATCATCATAAGAGTATGCTTACAACAAGATGAATGTTAGAAGCATTATGATCATATGAAAATGAGAGATTTTATGGATGCATTGGCTGATCTAAGTGTGTTTAAAATGCAGAGAAAATGTGTGTAAAAGAGGTCAGGAAATGGTGAAAAATGGATTGGTATTTATAGGCAAACACTTCTACTGTAGCCCGGTTCCGCCGGTTCCATTGTAGAATGGAACCGGCCAGTGTTCTTCAATGGAACCGGCCTACAGTAACTAAATCCGGATTTTGAAAGATTTTATGATATTAAATCTTATGAAATCGATGTGGTTCTGATAGATTTTATCTTGATTGGTATGATATGGTGATGTCATGGATGAGGTTAAAATTACAAGCTTTTTTCTTTAAGAAATGTGTTTAAGTAAATGTATATAAATTAAAATGTAAGTTACTTGTGTTTAAGAATATGCAAAATGTGAAATGAGGTTTGATCATAATGCAACATAACAAACATGTACGAACCTGTGTTGTAACATACGAAGACTCGAGACGTCGAGATGTGTTGATGTATGTTGAAACAAAATATGATGAGTAACTTGTACATTTGATGTTATGTATTACAAGTTACAATTTTGCCATTATCAAAACAAACGAGAATGTGTAGATTAAATACCGTAATATTTGCACTAACATTTTTCATTATAAGATTGTGAAAAAATATATTTTATTGAGCAATGTTTTTCCGTTGTTCAATATGACTATTTGATTTATATAAAACTAAGCTTTATAAATATGTGTTCAAAAATGCATTGTTATTTTATTTATGTGGGTTATAATTAAAAGAATAAATTAGTAACTTACTTAGTTTGTACCTGTGTTATATTATGTTGTTACGTTTGTGTAAGGTGTATTTTGAATATTACGCATTAATTATATTGTTGATTTAATGTAACAGTGCATTTACATCAAACAAGCTCTAGGTAGGTGACTTGTGCGATTCTATAAGAATCAATCTTGTGACAACTGGAAAGAAACGATGGTGCGATTCAGTGAATCAATCTTGTTCCAGTATAAGAATTGACGGTTATTGATCATTTGACAAACAATCAAAACTCTCGAAGTGTTACAAAATTCTTTCATAAGAAACACTTAGACTGTCTTTTCAAATCAATTTTCTCTTTATTACTAACTGTTTCATTACAGGATATCTTAAAGATGGAGATGGAGATGGAAATTCCTAGTTCCGGAGATGTCAAGTAAATAACCGAATGCCAAGACACGACCTACACTTGTTATGATGCTATGAAAGACCTCATAAAGGTGTCAAAGCTTCCGCAAACTCTGATGTCATGTATTCTTCACAAGTGCACAAGATGGCGATCCATCACAAGATGATGTAAGATTATGTTTGGACGATGATCTCAAGAAAGCTCAAGATCACAGTCAAAGACAAGCGTAAGATGAATCAAAAGATTACTATCCCAAATGTACAAGAGATCAAATGTCTACGAGCTAAAGAATGAAGTGATTAAAGTTTGGTATTCTCTGGGGTGACCTCCCTTAGGGGGAGATTGTTAGATATTAGAAAAAGACTCGGTCACCCCGTGTATTTTACTGTTTATTATAGCTCGTAGTTTAATAGTTAATAGTACGTTTTTCGGTTTTAAGTCGGGTACGAATACCCGGTATATTGTAAGTACTATATATAGCCTCTTCCAACTTTGGAAGAGGCAAGCTAGTCATAAATTCATTTACAAAAGAAAACACTTTCTCTCTCTAGAATATTCTCTCTCAAGTGTTTCTCTCTCTAGAAACTAGCCCGATCCAAGAATCGACCCCGTGTTATGATATAGGATATACCACAATTGGTATCAGAGCTTATGGGATGATTAGATCGTGTGTATGTGCGATTTCTTGCTTGTTGTAGATCGAAAAGTGAGCCATAGAAAGTTCTAGCTCGTTTTTTGAAGATCTCCGAATTTTGTTGTTTGTATTGATAAAGTTTGGGTGTTTCTAGTAGCTATTACCTTATGGTATTGTGTTGTGCAAAAGAAATCAAGCAAAATCGTTCAAAAGGGTGATTTATAGGTGATTTTGTGTGAAAAACGTCGTTGTTCTTCGTGGAGAGTTGCCAGAATTTCTTCACGGCGGTTTGCTGAAAAATAGTATTTTATTAAGTAGGTTACCAACCCTCTGACACACGGCGGGTTGCTTAGGTGGCGAGTTGCTCAAAAGGTGAGTTGTTACTAAGCAGCGAGTTGGTTACCGGCGGTTTGAACAGGCGGCGAGTTGCTCAGAAGCGAGTTGCTTTATACTAAGCAGCGGTTTGCTTACCAGCGGTTTGAACAGGTTATCAGCGGGTTAAATATTTTAAATAGCAAATATCTTAAGGAAACTCTGGCGGTTTGAAAACTCAACGGCGGTTTGATTAAAATATTCTTCGCGGCGGGTTGCTTGGCAGCGAGTTGTGTTCGGCGAGTTGCCTTAAAATTCCACCGGCGAGTTGCCTTATTTCTTTGCAGCGGTTTGGTAGCCTTTGGCGGCGAGTTGAGCTTCTGTCTTAGAAATTTGAAATATTTCAAACTCGGGATTTAATATCACTAAAACAAAATACGAATACGTTAACCTCACCACTTTTAACGTACACTCACTAATCATTGATCGATCAAAACATATCATATCATAATAATACAAGATGTCTAGTATGCAAGAAGACATCCAGTGTGCCGGTTCTGATACACGCCCACCAATGCTTGATAGAACAGACTTTGAATCTTGGCAACAACGTATACGTCTGTACTGTCTAGGAAAGGATAATGGAGAGAATATTATGAAGTCCATTAAAGAAGGACCATTTCATATGGGAACGGTCTCAGATGTTATTACTGGAGGAACTGAGGGTGCAGTTCAACAAGGTCCAGTACGTGCTAGAGTCCTTAACGACCTTTCAGCTGAAGAAAAGGAAAGGTATAAAGCTGACATTCGTGCAACCAATATCCTACTTCAAGGTATACCTAAAGACATCTACACACTCATCAACCATTACACTGACGCCAAAGACATTTGGGAAAACGTGAAGATGATTCTGGAAGGTTCTGAGTTAACAAAGGATGACAGGGAATCTCAGTTATACGATGAATTTGAACACTTCCGTCAAATCAAAGGAGAAACCATTCAAGGATACTACGTTAGGTTTACGAAGCTCATTAATGACATGAGAAATATCAAGATGACCATGTCCAGGATGCAGCTTAACTCAAAGTTTGTGAACAACATGTTACCTGAGTGGAGTAGATTCATAACTGAAGTCAAACTTAACAGAGGTTTGAAAGAGTCAAACTTTGATCAGTTGTATGCCTACTTAAAGCAACATGAGGTGTATGCTAATGAGAACAGAATTATGATGGAAAGGTTCAGTCAACCAAATAATGATCCTTTGGCACTAGTGTCGGACGCCTCAGTTCAGCAGTATCCAACACAATCATCCAAGTCTCCTGGTTCGTGTGATAGTATATATATATAAAATAACACAAATGCAAATCTCAACCAAATGCCCTTAACCAAGGCAAAAGGTCAAAATCTACACAAAGAGATTAAATATATAAGAATCAATAATAAAAAGATTCCGGAAGAGATATTCCCGGGTCGTATGTCCCAACGAGGCTGCAATTGAAAGTAATCCTGGTTTGATGAGAAATTGAATGATGGAGAATATTTAGATATGATGGAAACACTGATACAACTAAAATTAATTAAATAAAACCTAATTTAA
>BQNB010024457.1:0-48434 GCA_026074375.1 Tanacetum coccineum | reverse complement strand
GTCATAATACGTAATTCATAAGTAGACTCAACTCAGTCTAAAGTCGGAACGCGTCCGAAGATATTCTGCTAAAACGCAGGATAACCTCCCGGTTATACGTTTAAATTGACCATGTAAACGTAAAAGTGAAAATTTACAATTAACAGTAAAATATTAATAGGTAAAAATTTACCGGTTGTCACATATTAGAATTTGTGCACTTTTAGCCCCTGAAGTAATAATAAGCTACGGTGTAGCCATATATGTCGAGCTATGCCATAGTTTTTCCAACGCATATTTCCTTTTTACGCTAATAATAGCTACTCCGTAGTTTCTTCAAACGTGACATTCTTCATTAAGCTATAGCGTAGTTCATACGGGCCAACTACGCCGTAGTTCTTCTTTTTCCTGCGTTTTCATCATTAAAAATATAGTACTCTAATAAATAATTTAGTAGTGGTACTATTCTTCATTTGAGCCTTAAGTTGCTTTCTGGAGAAATTTAGTAGCCTTCCCATGAATCTAGTACCTTTACTAAATAAATTAGTATTGGTATTATTTTTGGCCATTTCTCGCATATTTCCATTCCAATGCCTTTAATTACTCGAACCTGTAATATGAACGAATTAAGTACCAGATTCATATAAAACAAAGTAATAAACACGGGAATTTGATATAAAATAGTATTAACCATTTGATGTCATCAGTTGTAATCCAAGTTGCAAAAGATTCCCATTACTTAGATTCAATGTATCCTCTTAATAGTGAGCCTAAACGACCCCTAGAAATATGCACGTATATATATTGTATATACGTATAACTATGTATAAACGATCTCGAGCCTAGTGTGATTAACCATGTTAGCCTCAATTTATTGAGTCGAACAAGGAAGTTCGGTCACTCTACGATGGAGCTTCGGTCTTTAATTAGTTAATTAGCTGAGTTTCATGTGAGCTTTATTTTCTTCAACACGTTATAGAAATTAGTTGAGCTCAAGCTTGTGAAGAAATTCATGCGTCGAGCTCGAGCTCAAAATATTATGCGTGGAATGTGTTCATCTACTAACAGGCTAGGGTTCGACGCGACTCCTTTCGACCCCTAGTTTCTATGCCCTTATTTCCTTATGAAGGGTAGTAAAGTACTTTAAGTTGAGAATTCAAGATTGAGATGAAGAGGTTAAATGGATTATATGAAAATCAACTAACTAAAAGTTATCAAAACTTCATTATCAACTTATAAATTCATTATCAGGAGGTCAACTTAAACTATCAATTACCACTTAATATTGTTCAATCTTTTCTTAAACAATTAGCAATCATGAAGTGACATATACGTGATTGTTTTTGTTTCTCGTTTAATTTCTTTTGATTTAATAGACTGCTTTTACAAGCTAAAAATCAAGAATGAATTAATCTTATCTTAGGGTCGGAGATAGAGAGGAAGCATGAGGAACAGGACCAATAGCTTTGCTTTTTATGTTATAAAATTTATGCCCATGGCACAAGTATAGTTAAGTAACCCTCAACCTTCAGACGTCAATAGCCTTATGATTTCATCCGTTTACTAATTTTCTTATTCGAAAATTGTAACCTAGAAGTTAATGTTTTTGTAACATAACTACTAAAGTATGCCCAATAATTACTAGTCTCTAGGAACTTAGCATGTCCAACGTGTGCAGAAAATTAATGACATGGCCGGATTTGAGCATGTGCAGGGTGCTCAACCGTACAAGGCCCTGTTTTTTTTAGGGCCTCCAATTTTTGAAAATTAGAGAATAAATAGACTGAGTTTTGGATATTATTATCTATAGTAAATGTTGGTTATAAAGAGAATATTCATTATATTTTGCTCATGAATTACTGTTGAATGTGAAAAAACAAGAACTTTAATAGAGTTTTTTCATACAACGAGGAAGAAGATCAAGTACGAGAAATTAATGAGCATCCTAGGCATAAAAAAAAACTCTTTCTTTACCATGTTATAAACCCTATGTAATATACAATCTTTAGTATAGCCCGTTTTACCTTGTTTGTTTTGACAAAATCAACCCTTAGACATGTAACTTAGAATCCTACAAATTAAACATTAGTTTATCAGTTACGGAGTATTTTTTTAATGTATATAATAAAAAAGAAAACATATTAATAGTTTGGACTCTACATATTTTGCTGACATGCTATAATAACTAAGATGGATTATCCTAGATACGTAAAAGAATACAGTATATACAATGCTGAGAAAAAAAATTGCACAAATATCTATTTTAATGATACCCTATATCTAATTTATATACACATATATCAAAACAAGCTCATCATTTTTTATGGTGCTTAAAATTTGGCGAATAAGGCTATCATATCTTTAGTAAATTTGGCACAGGGCCCCTAAAATTCATTGGACGGCCCTGATTAATATGACACTTTAACAAATAAGCATATAAGTTAATCACGTTTTTAACATATATCCTAATTTGATTGTTGACTTACGTCGTGTATGCATTTTTAGGCCATTCTTATAAACTAGTTGCAGTGACATTAATTGTTTTTCTAAAAGTAGTCTTTCTACAACCAGGTACAGGTATAATCCGCTACATTTCACCTTTTTAATACACTGCTTTCGACAAGTTTGGGTATCACCGATGTTATCGAGGTGACTTTAACTATATTGAAATGATGTTGTTTTTGTAGTACGTGAACTACGCTTTTTTTAGTAACAATGGTTTCTGACCTTTTGACCGAATAATCCACGTGAACTAGGCTTGAATTGGTAGTCTATATATTTCAGTCCATTTTATGGTCGTAGACCAAACTGTTGGAATATCAACAAATATAAATTATGTATGTCCGGAATTTATTCGAGCCTAAGGGGACGCACACGTTAATATATAGAACAACGTATTTAATATATTAATGTAATATATTAATTAGTGTTTTAACAAACGATCATTAAAAGTTTAACAAGAATAAATATTAGTTGTTAACAGTTAAAGGACTAATATGCAAAATCGGGAAAAAGTAAAGTTTGGTTTTTCCTACTCTTTTCTTATAGTCGGTCGAACCACCTCCTCATGAGGAGGTGGGGGAATTTGCTTGCAAGCCAAGTTGAGAGGAGTATCTAAGGAGGTCTTAGGGACCTTGAGAGCTCATAACTTAAATCCCTAAAATCGCTAATCTCTCTTGCTCTTTCCCCTAGTCGACCAAACCAAAACCTTTTTGTTGATAGTCAATCTACGGTGATCGTTTGGTTAAACACTAATAGTACTAGCAAACACGTTGTTTGCTAAGAACGTATTGTGTGTGTAAACTTAGAGGGATTATACTTTTGATCCTTGGTGGTTTTGCGTGGTGTTATACACACGCGTATATTGAAGATGGTGTAACGTTTATTGCTAAAAGCATTTCTTGATAAAATGTACACATCTTCAATCCCTTGTTAATTATAAGTTCTATACGTGTTTGATCTTTCCACTTCGTACTCGTGATATGTTTAATGGTTAATTGAGATCTAAAATCCCAACAGGCTGATGTACATTTTATATAAGTTTTATAGAATTTAATATACAAATTTCTTAAATAGACAAATTTTAAAGATAAAGCAAATAAGACAAAAATTTATAATCTATAATATAAGTAATAAGCAAAAAGTTAAAATAACATATAAGTAATAAGCAAAAAGTTAAAATAGCATATGAGTCTGTTATGGGGAAAAAAAGCAGTCCGACTCTCAGAGTTAAACCAATAGAATACTGCCATTAAGATAGGCACCGTTTGAAAAAAGAAGGTTATAAACCGATTAATCTTCATATAATTGTTGTTTGGGTCCATCAACTTTTCCATGACTGATTAATCGGTCAAACAATTAGTCAATAATGGTTAACAGGGGTTAATAGTGGTCAAACTTGCCGGAAATGTGCAAATCTTGTTAGAAATACCCAAAACTTGCCGTAAACATATTTTAATCACTTATTATAGTTTTTTATATCTATTATAAGTTCGTTTATTAAGAGAGAAATCATGCAGAAAATACACAAAACTTCGCTGAAAATATCCAAAACTACTTGTCGAAAAATGTGTAATCTGATTAACCCGCCTAGACCGATTGCAAGCATACAGGAGTGTCGACCGACGCATCCTAATACTACCGAGATTTGCGATTTTTGAAACTTGAAAAAAGGTAATCCTCTTGTTTGTTCGGGCAGAGAGAATCCTAACCCTTAGAAAGGCTAAAGCGGATGCTTTGAAATGGGGTCTATTTTACGAAGTTTAATAAAATGGCCGAAATTTTATTTATATGAAAGTTACCTTTATAACTTATTTACCGTGAAATCTTTGATTAATTTTTTTTTAAATCAATATCGTATAATATTTTATTTTCAATCGATAAATAAGTCAATCTATTTAATCTTTATTGTGACATTTTTTATCTTAAATAATTTTAATTAACTCAAGTTTTGAAAAACTTCTTTCAACCGAAAGCACCGTAACCAGCAACGTTAACATCCGAATTGTAACCTAACTCTTGTTGTTAGAAGCTCCCAACCAAATGGTTGTGAGTCTCGGTCCTTCTTAGGACACAATGAATAGAATTAAGGTTTATATTGTGTGAGATAGTTTGTCGTTTTAAAAAAATAAAATAATATAAGCATTAAGAAAATAATTTAGATGCCTAATATAGTTAAGTATCTAAATCGGTATAACATTTTCTAAATGTATAATTTCTCTCAAAACTCTTAGTTTCGAAAATTAATTTAACCCGTTAATATCCGAGCAATTGTTATGGCTTAAAGAACTTTCATGGTTAACACACTATTTTTTAGGTTTTTATCATTAAGTGACTTTAAATTTTTAGTGTTAAAAGAAAACTAACGATGCCTCTTACCTCTAAATTTGTCACATCAAGTTTTTCAAGTGAATGTAATACATGATCCTACAATCTATAAAAATAATTGTATTCTAAAATCTCTTTGTCAGTTTTGCTAGTTAATGTGTTCAACATAGATCATATTTCTATTTCTACAAATATTCTTCAAAATTTGATTCACATTCATTTCTTTTGCAATTTCTTTGGCAAAAATTAATGCATCTCTAAATCCAGTATCTCTATATTAAAAAAACCAAGACCTTCTGATTGTTAAATATCATCAATAATACAAATTCTTTTTTTTTGTAAATTTTTTACTAACAAAATATATTGCAAAAACAACACTCTACCAAAATAACAATTCCTAAAAAAATTCAAAATCACATAGTTCAAGTTGTAGGGCTAGAGTCTTGAATTGCGTTGCTAAAGGTCGAGCATAACTTTATTCAATGCATATAAAGCCTCTCGTATTTATGGGCTTGATATCTTAATGCTTTGACACTTTTCTATGCGACGACTCTCTAACGTGTTTGTGATAACAGTATTGAGAGTTAAATTTTAGATAAGATCTTTATAGATTGTCGCATCTTTTGGAGATGAGAAAAATAAAGTATATACCCTTATATTTTTATTTTTTTTGTACTACTCCAAGAACTTAATAGCTCTTGAACCAAAGCATTAGCCATGTTACATAGATACTAACTTAAATTATGACAATCACATGCGTATATAGTGCTTTAAGATTAATATCTAAAATTGTTTTGTACCCAATATGTTTACCGAAAATTTTTGATGGGCTTAATTAAGGGAATAATATCTTGATCAGGACCATCTTGTGAAATTTTATGGGAGCCCATGCGACAACACACTACTTTAGATCGCTTGGAAACAGAAAAAATTATGTACAGAAAGATGGAAATACGATAAATGTGTAATACGTATAAGAAAATTTTAGAAAAGTGTACGATTGATCACCTTTAAAATCATTTTAATGAGAATTTATATGCAGCTCTGTAATTTCATATGCTAAGTGGATCAAATCTTAAAATAATATCAAACTTGGGTGAAATTGTCAAGTTTTACTTTTAGGCCTATTTTAATAAAAACTAAATACAAGATCGTCATAGGGTTAAATTATAAATTTAGTGGTGCCATGGTGAAAATGACCAAAAACTCATTGTCTTCTTCACACTGACCTGGTTATGTTCCTGTATACAACATCGTCATGAAAATTGGAAGCTAGTAGATTTTTTCACCCACAATCTCCAAAATCAAACTACAAAATAACTCATAGGGTTACTATACCCGACCTTCACCTCGATTCACATCCAAAGTCCTTTTTTAGCTCAACACTTTTTAAATGATTTAACAACACACCGTAACATGGATAACCTTACATCCCCGTTGTGAACTACACTACAATCTCAACTTCTTCCTGACTCGACGCCCTCGCGTCTCGTTTCATCCTCTCGCCCACGTCTAAAGGCCACCCGAATAAACTTTCACCGCCATAATGTTCACAACTACCGTGTTGTTTCTTCATCCCAGAGTTTTTTTGGACTATGCACCTCTACCTCGTCATCGTCCAAAGTCCCCTACCACCACGAAAAACCGTTGTTGTCACACACATAACCCATCTGGCTCATAACACTTTTGAGACACAAGAGCAATATTACAACACGATCAAGAAAACAAGCCACTTGCTTCAACCCATTTTATTTCACCCCCGCCAAAACGAAGCCAAATCACACGACCTCTGCACGAAGACTTCTTCCACGTCTTTTCCCCCGCGAACCAGTTAATCCGCTATTATTTTTGGTGACGTAACAACCTACCTCCGTGTTCATCACGGTCGCACCACGTCTCCTAAACGGTACTCCCCGTCTCCCCCACGACAACGCTCGTCCCGAAACACCTTACCGTGTCCGTCTTCTGGTGTTAAACAGTCCGATCAAGAGAAACCCGCAACCCTAACGTCTTCACTCAACCTTGTTCCGAGACACAATCTACCATCAATAAAGCAACAAGGTCAACACCCCGCCTTTACCGCTCGTTCATCTGCCAAAACAAACTCAAAATCAAAGCCACCTGCTTTTTTTGCTTCCAACTCCTTCAGTACGTTTAACCCTCAAACCCACGGTTGTCTCTATAACAACCCAAGAATTTCCATCAACCTATTTTAACTATGATAACAATTATACAGGGAATTTTTTTTTGCTTTATTACATTACTTGCATTGTCAATATCTCAGTATGTTATGTAACTTACATAACTAAAGTAGACGAGCTCATGCAACCTATCTATGGCAATCCTGTCTTCATATATGTCAAGCAAACATCATAATATGTCAAGTTAATATCATCATATCCTTATTACAAAGTACATTATTCCTATAATGTACCATTCGCAACGTTATATCAAAACGGGCTTTAAACCGTTATCGTATACCTCTAAACCCTAATTCCATGAAGGGATTTAATAAATAAAGTGAATGTAACCGCTACAAAAAGCATATATACAAGTAACATAACATCTCATTTGAAATATAACTCCTCCAAAGTCAGTACAAAGTTTACAAAGCATAATGTACAAGTCATTAAAACATGACATCTAAAATAGCCCGTTTTTAAAAACCCTGTTTGCATTCTAATTTCTTCACCATCACTTGTGTACAAGCTACTACACTCAATATACCATGTGTAAACCCTAATTATTTCTATACATAAACTTCATACACATTTTTACATCTTAAAACCCTAATACAAAAGTCAAAACCTTAAAAACCCGAGCTAAATACTACACTAAGAACCACGTTTTTTTTGTTTTTTCCTCGTTTCTTTGTTTTTATCCATTTTTAAACCCCAACCAACACCAAATATATTGTAATAAACTGATTTTTACAACTATGTCAATCCTATTTCATCATTATTTCATTATCTCATATCATTTTATACAAAAATTGAATCCGAGATACCTAAAGAGAGCCCTAAATGATCAAATCAACCCGTTTTCCTCGTTTCAAACCAATTCATTCACAAGTACGCAACCTAGAGTCATTGTAAACACCTAAAATACGTTGACAAATCATTATCCATCATTACTTTGGCAATATACAAGAAATAGAAAGTTAGAAAACCCTAAAGAATCCAATACGAGCCCTAATTCAAAAACACGGCTTACATACTCCTTTCCATTACGACCCAATTTTTTAACTTAAACCAACGATCAATCCTCATTTATAATCCATTATACAATACCTAAGATCAATATTCTTTCAACCTTGATCCATTATACATAAATTATAAGCCAAGAAAGCCAAAGAAACCCTAAACGAGCCCTATGTGAACCCGCGACCTTATTTACTCAATTTCAACCCATTTTAACTCAAACCACTTACCAACTCTTGATTATAATCCTTAATATATGTCCTATAAATTAGTATCCTAAACATTCCTTAAACAAGCATACAACGAAATAATAAGCTTGAATAACATGAAGAAAACCCCTAACCGAACATTACAAGACCAGTGACCACATTTTCTTCAAAATTTACCCATTTAACATCCACCCATGTGCAAGCACCTCCATAAACAGCTTCTAGACACTCTTAAGCAGCTTACCCACCTGCTTAAGCCTTTCCTTGTCCAAATTCATGCACATCTCCTCTCCTTTAAGCCACAACAGCCGCGACAGAAATGTCCTTTTAAGGGTGTCCACTGACCATCATTTTTAGGCCTCTAGACCTCCACACCTCATTGGTATAGCTTCAACACATTAGAAGCTAGGCTTGTACACATGTCTTTCAACATGTATCCTAATTGTTGCTTACTCCTTAAACCTTCAAAACTACTATAAAAAGTGACCTTAATAGCTCATATAAATCGCACCAAATCATCACTACTTTCTCAAACCCATAAGGCAGCAATAATTTGCTCCCATATGATCTAGTATCATTAAAAAGTTCAAGAAACAAATCCCTGAAGAATAAGAACCCCGAAGTAAAGAAACCAAGGCGTTACGAGTTTGAAATTACCTACTACCCGAAACGACCCATTTCCAACCATTTTGCTGCCTTGAGCTCAAAACCCAGTTTTGAATGTTCTACTTCTACTACTACAAACCCTTACAATGTTTCATATTAATCCTAAATATACTCTTGTTAAAATTTCATAACTCAATTCAGCTCATTTTCCTTTTTGAACCAAAACCATACACCCTAACACCCTAATTACGCTGTTTTTCATAAAACTAAATGTTCAAATGATTAAATAATGTTATAACTATCCTAAGCAAAGCTTAACTAATGTTACATATAACCACTTTATAAATTATTGAAGTAATATGAACATAAAACCCCCGTGTTTACGTTTTGAAACCCTAAATTTACCCGTTCACATTCTAGCCTTAACGGAATACTTAATTTAAACTTGCCGTTGTGTTTTAAAACGTCATAATTTAAGTTTATTAGTAACTTATAAATGTCTATTGATATGTTAAATACTAAGCTTGCATGGCAATTTGACATATAACGTAACATTTCGAAAACTATAACTAAAAGGACTATAAATGTCATTTTTACCAAAGTTATAACTACAGGGGTCTATTATGTCACTTTTCAAAGTACAATAGGTATACTTGGGTATATCTTTTAAGATTGACGGACCAAATCGTAAAAGTGCAAACTCCAAGACATTTTGCAACTTTTCAAACCCAGGGTCTAGAAATTGTAACATTTTGAAAAAGATAAAATCATGCTAAAAACTTTTATCCAACATAACTTTAATTTAACGCTTCTCCGTGCTTAACATTTTCATACAGATAATTGAATAAAACGCTTAAAACCAGATCATACCGGAACTATATTGTACCACAATACTAGGGAGCTTCATAATTAAGAGTTTCATCTTGGTAGTACATTTCTGACTGAGTTAGGTTAGGATTACGCTTTAAAGTGCCCTAGATCCTCAAACGTTTACTAAATGACTTCTGAATTATGATGGCCCGAACGGTGATACAATAATTCCAAAATCTTCAATCAAACCTCATAACTCTTTAAAACTAAAGTACTAAGTGGTACAACTACCTAAGACTCAACGTATGTACTCAGTTTTGCATACCTGGCTATATACTATCATTTGCTATATCAACCTTCCCTGTTAATATTGTGATAAGGTCGTCAGCTTTCACTTTGGAATATTTATTACATCTACATATCAGGTGAGTTCATAGCCTCGCTTTTTAATCTCTTTAATGTTTTCAAAAACCCGCGAGGGGGATATCAATACATGTTTACAAATCTTTTATATACTCGTTTATCTTATAACAATGTGATTACTTTTCAAAGACTTAATGAGTTCATAACCTCACATACTTTATAATCCTGTGATACCTACTATAAACCATGAATGCAAGTGTTTTCTAAACTATATGCTATCCTGATATATTATTGCCTAAGTACATGAAAATATCTCTTTGGGTAGTATCTCCCAATATCTCTTCAATATCTATTTGGGTAGTATCTCCCAATATTTCTTTAATGTCTCTTTGGGTAATATCTCCCAATATTTCTTTAATGTCTCTTTGGGTAATATCTCCCAATATTTCTTAATTCTCTTTGGGTAATATCTTCCTAATATTCTTTAATGACTCTTTGGGTAAGACATCCCAAAGTTCTTTAATGTCTCTTTGGGTAGTATCTCCCTAATATATTCTTTAATTCTCTTTGTAATATCTCCCAATATTTCTTTAATGTCCTCCCGTTGGGTAAATATCTCCTATATTACTAATAATGTCTCTTGGGTAATATCTCCTAATAATTTCTTAAGTCCTTTGGGTAGTATCTCCCAATATCTCTTTAATATCTCTTTGGGTAATATCTCCCAATATCTCTTTAATATCTCTTTGGGTAATATCTCCCAATATCTCTTAATAATCTCTTAAGTAGATTCATGAAGTTTTAGGGTAATAAAACGTCTCAGATAATAATGTATCCTCCATGATAATTATCCCTGCAAATACTAGATATTTTACACTATAACTTGTATTCAACTATTACATTTCAAACCTATGAATTTCACTCAACCTTTGTGTTGACTTTTTAGCATGTTTATCTCAGGTTATTGAGCAATATACGGCACGGAGTGGCATGGACTCGAAGATGGCTAAAACCTGTTATCATTCACATTGTATGTAACTAGATTTTGGGACCTGCCTTTGTAAAACTCTGATTTTAAATGAATGATAACGTATCTTTTGAATAAACGTCTCTTTTGGTCGTTTTCTATGATTATGATTGTTGTATCCATGAAGTAATACCCCAGATTAGCTTCCGCTGCTATATGTAAAAATAGGGGTGTTACAGATTGGTATCAGCGCCATGGTTATAGAGAACAAGGTCAAAACCTTAACTATAACCACATTTCTTTTTCTAGCCATCAAAGTCCTCCGTGCCACTACAATCCGAATCAGTATGTAAAGATACATAATTATTATACTATATTATATCATAAATAACTTATGTTATTTACAACTAGGTTGTTAACAGAACGATGTCTTCTCCCAACCGCTCTACTTCCGATATTGAGGATGCTTTTTTTTTCCTCTATGAATAATTCTTAAACTATACTTCGTCTCTCATTAGATTATTTCCCAGCTTCATTGGGAAGCAATTCTTTTAACTCTTCGGAAAACTCTAACGATAATATGATTCTACCGGTATTCTTATCTTTCTACAATAAAATCATATTTGAAGGACGTACAAAGCATTCAAATGCTAAGGAATTACCTATTTCATCACCAGACCCTATTACTTCACCAGCTATTTTGACTCCATCTCCGATATTACCACCATCACTACTATTTGATCCTCGATATATCTTTATTCCTGAAAAACTATTACCACCTAAGAAACGAATCTGTTCCCCATCTTCCTCCTCAACTACGTTATCTAATCCATCTTGGAATCAAACCCTAAAATTTGGTATCACCATCTTCCTCAGTTTATACTCCTACCCCACATCAAGTATTTGAAATAGGAAAATGTTCAGATAAGATGTATCTGAAACATCATGAGAAACAAATCAAAGATATTTTGAATTACTTAAATGAACTCTCTTTCCCGCATGAGAAAAATGGAAGAAGGACGTATTAATGGTAATGAACTAAAGACCGAACTCAAGAAAATCCGTACTCAGATTATCAAACTTCAAAAGAAGCAGTTAGGGAAAAGGATAAGATTGCCTTACTTACTAAAGAAATTTACCGATCTTGAAGAAATCATTGCGTAAATACCAAGCTCATCACCAAGAACTATCAGGAGGATCCCTTTTAGCTGTCATCTACCCTCAGAATCAACAAACTCTAGAATAGTTATACTTTATCCTAGCCATGGGATGTGTGGTATAAATAAAAACGCTTGTCAAATCTTGACTATGTACAGTAAGAAGGCATTATTTAAAAAGGCAATCCCTGTTTTCCGTATCTTATTGTTTCCACCATATCGCTCCCTTTCATCATCATTACCACCATTTACATCCATTATCCCCGTCCGTCTTTATCATAACCTCTAAGTGCTTAAAATTCAAAAATAAGCATTTCTCTTTAAGCATTTTAAAACAACAACATCTCGCTTTATAAACTTAGGATATCATTCTTATTATGTGTTATCTTGTGTCGATAGAATGCCTCCCAAAAGGACGTCAACATCTGAAACACCAACCATAACTTGATCCATCCGACAACGGACTGCGATTTTACTGGCAGGCCCTGGAAGCACAGACAGTTGCCATGGCAAGTGCTATTAATCTTATGGAGCTCCATGCAGGAAAATGGGGAAACTACAAAGAGTTTATCAGCTGTCAACCTTTCTACTTTAATGGTACGGAAGGAGCAGTAGGCCTTATTCGCTGGTTTGAACGAACCGAATCAATATTCTCTCAAAGAAGCAATGTGCTGAGAAAAATAAAGTAAATTGCTAAACTGGTACTTTAAACTAACGAATGGCCAATATCCTGGTGGAATGCATAGCCAACCTATGGGAATAGAGCAAGCTAATTCGAACCACTTGGACTGAGTTAAAAAGGCTTCTGACAAACAAGTATTGTCCCCGGACTGAGATCAGAAAAATGGAAGAAGAACTTTACAATCTGAGTGTAAAGGGAAATGATCTTAAACCTTATGTTAGAAGATTCCAAGAATTAACCACCTTGTGTCCAAACATGGTGCCAAACACGAAAACACTTGAAGCTTTTATCCGTGAGGTCCCTACCTCGAAGCATTAAAGGAAAATGTTACTTGCCTCGAAACCTCAAACTTTAGAGGAAGCCATCAACATATCCTCAAAGGTTAATGGATCAGATAATAAAAACGCCGATTCTGTGCAAGAAACCAATGATCATAAACGAAAATTAGAAGATAAGAGAAACACCATCGACAACAACAACAACTACCCCAAATACCACAACAACAATAACCACTTCAACAATCGCAAAAATGACAACTACCAAAATAACCACAACAATCACAACCGTAATGATGATTACCACCACCAGCAGAATAGAAGACAAGAACCTGTTAGGACTTATCCTCCCAAAAAATACCATGGAAACCTCCCTTTATGTACAAGATGCACCTACAATCACACAAGCTTGCAGTTGTCAAGTGTCGAACTTGCAACAAAGTGGGTTATCTAACCAGTCAGTGGTTGATCTTTTGTCTCTGCAGTTTCTGGTCAGATAACCCACTTTGTTGCAAGTCCGACACTTGACACTGCAAGCTCCTGTGTGATGTAGGGTGCATCTTGTACATAAAGGGAGGTTTCCATGGTATTTTTTGGGAGGATAAGTCCTAACAGGTTCTTGTCTTCTATTCTGCTGGTGGTGGTAAACAACCGTTACGGTTTTTGATTGTTTGTGGATTATTTTTGGTAGTTGTCATTTTTTTGCGATAGTTTGAAGTGGATTATTTGTAGAGTTTGTGGTATTTGGGGTAGTTGATTTGTTTTCTGTTCATGGTGATAGGTTTCCTCTTATCTTCCTAATTTTTCGTTTATGATCCTTGGGTTTCTTGCACAGAAACGCGTTTTAATATCTGATCCATTAACCCTGGGGATATGTTGAAATGCTTCCCTCTAAAGTTTGCGAGGTTTTCGAGGCAAAGTATCCTTTAATGCTTCGAGGTAGTCCTCCGATAAAAGCCTTCCAAAGTTTCCTCCATTGTTTGGCACCATGTTTGGAACATAGACAAGGTGGTTAATCATGGCATCTTCTTAACATAGGGTTTAAGATCATTTCCCTTTACACTCAGATTGTAAAGTTCGTCTTCCATTTTTCTGATTTCAGTCCGGGGACAATACTTGTTTGTCAGAAGCCTTTTTAACTCAGTCCAGGTGGTTCGATTAGCTTGCTCTATTCCCATAGGTTTGGGCATATGCATTCCACCCAAGGATAAGGCCATCGTTATTAAAGTACCAGTAGCAAATGTTACTTTATTTTCCTCAGCACATCTGCTTTGAGAGAATACTGATTCGGTTCGTTCAAACCAGCGAATAAGGCCTACTGCTCCTTCCGTACCATTAAAGTAGAAAGGTTGACAGCTGATAAACTCTTTGTAGTTTCCCGTTTTCACTGCAGGAGTTCCAGTAAGATTACTAGCACTTGCCATGGCAGCAGTCTGTGCTTCCAGGCGCAGTCAAAACAGCAGTCAGTTGCGGATGGCCTCCAAAGTTATGGTCTGGTGTTTCAGATGTTGACGTCCTATTGGGAGGCATTCCTATCGACACAAGATAACACATTTTTTACTAAAATGGATATCCTAAGTTAAAAAAGAGAATGTGATTTTAAAATGCTTAAAAGAGAAAATGCTTATTTTTTGAATTTTAAGCATTAAGTTATGATAAAGACGGAGATAATGATGCAAATGGTGGAAATGATAATGAAAGAGCGATAAGTTGGAAACAATAAGATACGAAACAGAATTGCTTTTATAAATAACTTGCCTTCTTACTGTACATAGTCAAGATTTGACAAGCGTTTTTATTTATACCACACATCCCATGGCTAGGATAAAGTTATAACTATTCTAATAGTTTGTATTCTGACCGGTAGATACATCCTAAAGAATCCTCCTGATCTGTTATGTGTGATGAGCCTTGGATTTTTTCTCATGATTTTTCAAGATCGAAATTGTCTGTAGTACGTAAAGGCAATCTTATCCTTTTGCCCTAACTGCTTCTTTTGAAGTTTGATAATCTGAGTACGGATTTTCTTAAGTTCGGTCTTTAGTTCATTACCATTAGTACGTCCTTCTTCCATTTTCTCAATGCGGTGAAAAGAGAGTTCTTCTAAGTAATTCAAAATATCTTTTATGATTTGTTTCTCAAGATGTTTTTTTCAATACCATCGTATCTGAACATTTTCCTAATTCAAATACTTGATGTGGGGTAGGAGTAAAACTGAGGAAGATGTGATACCAAATTTACGGGTTGATTTCACAGATGGATTAGATAACTTAGATAGGAGGAAAAAATAGATGGGGAACAGATTCGTTTCTTAGGTGGTAATAGCTCTTCAGGAATAAAGAAATATCGAGAACAATAGTAGAGATTGATGGTAATATCGGAGATGGCGTCAAAATAGCTGGTGAAGTAATAGGGTCTGGTGATGAAATAGGTAATTCCTTAGCATGAAATGCTTGTACGTCCTTCAAATAAGTATTATTGTAGAAAGATGAGAATACCGGTGGAATCATATTATCGTTAGAGTTTTCCGAAGAGTTAAAAGAATTGCTTCCCAATGAAGCTGGGAAATAATCTGATGAGACCGAAGTATAGTTAAGAATATTCATAGAGGAAAAAGCATCCTCAATATCGGAAGTAGAGTGGTTGGGAGAAGACATCGTTCTGTTAACAACCTAGTTGTAAATAACATAAGTTATTTATGGTATAATATAGTATAATAGTTATGTATCTTTACATACTGATCCGGAATGTAGTGGCACGGAGGACTTTGATGGCTAGAAAAGAAATGTGGTTATAGTTAAGGTTTTGACCTTGTTCTCTATAACCATGGCGCTGATACCAATCTGTAACACCCCCATTTTTACATATAGCAGCGGAAGCTAATCTGGGGTATTACTTCATGGATACAACAATCATAATCATAGAAAACGACCCAAAAGAGACGTTTATTCAAAAGATACGTTATCATTCATTTCAAATCAGAGTTTTACAAAGGCAGGTCCCAAAATCTAGTTACATACAATGTGAATGATAACAGGTTTTAGCCATCTTCGAGTCCATGCCACTCCGTGCCGTATATTGCTCAATAACCTGAGATAAACATGCTAAAAAGTCAACACGATGGTTGAGTGAAATTCATAGGTTTGAAATGTAATAGTTGAATACAAGTTATAGTGTAAATACTGGTATTGCAGGGATAATTATCATGGAGAACATTATTATCATGGAGAACAGTATTATTACCCTAAACTCATGAATCACATAAGAGATATTAAAGAGATATTAGGAGATATTACCCAAAGAAGATCATTAAAGAATTATTAGGAGATATGACCAAAGAAGATAAAAAGAAGACATTGGGAGATACTAACCCAAAGAGACATTAAAAGAAATATTAGGATATAAACCCCAAAGAAGACATAAAGAAATATTAGGAGATATTACCCAAAGAGACATTAAAGAAATATTAGGAGATATTACCCAAAGAGACATTAAAGAAATATTGGGAGATATTACCCAAAGAGACATTAAAGAAATATTAGGAGATATTACCCAAAGAGACATTAAAGAAATATTGGGAGATATTACCCAAAGAGACATTAAAGAAATATTGGGAGATATTACCCAAAGAGACATTAAAGAAATATTGGGAGATACTACCCAAATAGATATTGAAGAGATATTGGGAGATACTACCCAAAGAGATATTTTCATGTACTTAGGCAATAATATATCAGGATAGCATATAGTTTAGAAAACACTTGCATTCATGGTTTATAGTAGGTATCACAGGATTATAAAGTATGTGAGGTTATGAACTCATTAAGTCTTTGAAAAGTAATCACATTGTTATAAGATAAACGAGTATATAAAAGAGTTTGTAACAAGCATGTATCCCCCTCGCGGGTTTTTGAAAACATTAAAGAGATTAAAAAGCGAGGCTATGAACTCACCTGATAAGTAGATGTAATAAATATTCCAAAATGAAAAGCTGACGACCCTTATCACAAAATTAACATGGAGAATGTTGATAAAGCAAATGATAGTAAATAGCCACGGTATGCAAACTGGATAAATACATTGAGGTCCATAAGGAAGAATTGGGTACTCTATAACATTATTTTTAAGAGTTATGAGTATTGATTGAAGATTTTGGAATTATTGTATCACCCGTTTTGGCCATCAAACTTCAAAGTCCATTTAGTAAACGTTAAGGATCTAGGGCACTTTTAAACGTAACCATAACAACTCAGTCAGAATGTAATACCAAATGACACCTCTAAATGAAGCTCCCTAGTATTGTGGTACAATATAGCTTCCGGATGATCGTTTTTAAGCGTTTTATTCAATATCTGGAAATGTTAAGCACGAGAAGCTTAATTAAAGTATGTTGGATAAAGTTTTAGCATGATTTTTTATACTTTTTCAAATGTTACATTTTTAGACCCGGGTTTGAAAATTGCAAAATAGCCCCTGGAGTTTGCACTTTTACGACTTTGGTCCCTTAACTTTTAAAGATATACAAAGTAAACCTTGTACTTTGAAAAGTGACATAATAGACCCTAATAGTTATCGTTCTTTGGTAAAATGACATTTATAGTCCTTTTAGTTATTAAGGTTTACGAAAGTTACCGATATCTTGTCCAAATTGCCAGACCGCAAGCTTATTTAACAGTTGCAATAGACATTTATAGTTATAATAAAACTAAAATATGAAGGTTATAACACAACGCCAGTTTAAATAAACGATTCGTTAAGCTAGAAAGTGGGAAACGGGTCAAATTAGGGTTCAAAAACTAAAACACGTGTTTTTAAGTTCAATAAACTTCATCTAATTAATAAAGTGTTATTTAACCATTAGTTAAGCATGCTAGGAAGATAATAACAATATTACTCATTATAACATTTAGTTTTTTAAGAAAAAAGCGAAATTAAAGGGTTTCGGTGTACGGTTTTTGAGGATCAAATGAAAATGAAGCATGAATTTGAGTTATGAAATTTTAACAGAGAGTATATTTAGTGATCATATGAACATTTAAGGGGTTAGTATAGAAAAGACATTCAAAACCTGGGTTTGAGCTTCAAGGAGGCAAAAATGGTGAGAATGGGTCGTTTCGGGTAGTAGTTGTCCACTCGTACGCCTTGTATCTTTACTCGAGGGCTTCACTTCTTTCAGGATTGCTTCTGACTTCCTTTAATGATACTAGGATCATATGGGAGCAAATGATTGCTGCCTTATGGGTTTGAGCAAGATAGATGTGGTGCGAGTTTTGAACTGAGCTATCTAATGTTCCTATCTATAGTATTTGAAGGTATAAAGGAGTAAGCAACACTTAATCTGTTGAAAGACATGTTGTCGCAAGCTAGCTACTAATGTGGTTGAAGCTAGTACCATGAGTTGTGGAGGTCTAAGAGCTAAAATGAATGTGTGGAACACCCTAAAAAGGCTGTCGCGGCCTGTTGTGCTTAAAGAGAGGAATGGTGCACTGAATTTGGACAAGGGCAAGGCTTAAGTTAGGTGGGTAAGCTGCATAAGAGGTGCTAGAAGCTGTATTATGGAGGTTCTATGCACATGGTGGATTTACATGGTTAATTTTGAACGGAAAATTGTCACTGTCATTGTAACGGGTTTCGTTAGGGTTTTTCTTGAGTTATCAAGCTTGTATTCGTGTCATGATGATAGGAATTTTTGGTTACTAAATTATAGGACATATATTAGGATTATAATCAAGAGTTGGTAAGTGGTTTAGAGTTTAAAATGGGTTGAAATTGAGTAAAGTAAGGTCGCGGGTATCACATAGGGCTCGTTTAAGGGTTTAATTTGGCTTCTGGCCTATATAATTCGAGTGTATAATGGATTAAGTTTGAAAGAATATTGATCCTTAGGTTTTGTATAAAGGATTATCAATGAGGATTGATCGTTGTTTTAAGTTAAAATTGGGTCGAAATGGAAAGAGGTAAGCCGTGGTTATGATTAGGGCTCGTATTGATTCATTAGTTTTTCGTAGACTTTCTATTTCTTTATATTGCCAAGTAATGATGGTAATGATTAGTAAAACTTATTTTTAGAGTTTAACAATGACCTTGTGCTTACTTGTGAATGACTTGTTAGACACGCGAAAACGGTTAGAAATGATCATTAAGGTGCTCCTTTAGGTTTCTCGGATTCAATTTTTGTAAAATGATATGCAGATAATAAAAATATGAAATAGAGTTGACAAGTTTGTAAAATAAGTTATTACAACTTATTTGAGTGTTGGTTGAGGTTTAAATCGGATAAAACAAAGAAACGTCATAGTGTAGGTATTTAGCTCGGGTAAGTTTTTCTGACTTTGAATTTAGTGGTTTAAGTGAGTAAAAATGTGTATGAAAAGTTTATGAATAGAATAATTAGGGATTACACATAGTATAATGAGTGTAGTACTTGACACAAGTGTATATGGAGAAGAAATTAGAATGAAAAGAGAACAGAGGTAAAACGTCTTAGTTTTAGATGTCATGTTTAATGACTTTGTAACATTATCTTTGTAAACTTTGTACTTGACTTGGAGGGAGTTTTATATTTCAAAATTGAGATGTTAATGTTACATGTATTATGCTTTAGTAGCTGTACATTCACTTTATATATTAACCATTCATGGAATAAGGTTTAGAGGTATACGATAACGGTTTAAAAGCCCGTTTTGATAAAACATAAGATGGTAACATTATAGGAATAGATTGTACTTTGTAAAAAGGGATCAGATGATATTAAACTTGAGCAATATTAGATGTTTATTTTTCTTGACATATATGAAGATAGGATTGTCATAGATAGGTTGCGTGAGCTCATCTACTTTAGTTATGTAAGTTACATGACATACTGAGATATTGACCAATGCAATAATGTAATAGAAGCCAAAAAAATTCCCTGTAAAATTGTTATCATAGTAAAAAGGATTATGATGAAAATTCATTGGTTTTTTTATAACAGACTAACCGGGGTTGAGGGATAAACGGACATGAAGAGTAGGAACAAAAAAAGCAGGTGGCTTTGATTTGGTTTGTTTTGCAGATGACAGAAGACGGTAAAGGCGGGTGTGACCTTGTCTTCTTGATTGGTAGATAAGTGTCTCGGAATAAGGTTGAGTGAAGACGTTAGGGTTGCGGGTTTTCTCTTGATCGTGACTGTATTAAACCAAAGATGGACAAGGGTAAGGTTTTCATGGACGATCGTTGTCGTTGGGAGACGTGGAGTAACCGTTTAGACGACGAAGGGCGAACACGTGATGAACACAGGAGGTAGGTTGTACGTCACCAAAAAATGGAGAGATTAACTGGTTCGCGGGAAAAACGGGCGGAAAGTCTTTGATGCAGGTGGTGTTGAATTGGTTCGTTTGGCGGGTGAAATAAAATGGTTAAGCAATGCTTTGTTTTCTGATCGTGGTAATAATGCCTCTTGTTCACAAAAGTTTATGAGCAAATGGGTTTATGTGTGTGACAACAACGGTCCGTGTGGTTAGGGACTTTGGACATGACCGAGGTAGAGGTCGCAAGTCCAAAAAAAAACTCGAGGGAATGAAAAAACAACACGGTGTGAACATTATGGCGGTGAAAGTTTAATCCGGGAGGGCTTTTAGACGTGGCCGAGAGAGTCGAGATACAGGACGAAGTTAGATGGTAAGTGAAACTTCCCAACGGGATGTCATGTTACATGTTACGGGTGTTGTAAACATTTAAAAGTATTTGAGCTAAAAAAGGACTTTGGATGTGATCGAGGAGAAGGTCGGGTATGTAACCTAAGAGATATTGTAGTTTGATTTTGGGAGATTGTTGGTGAAAAATCTACTAGCTTCAATTTTCATACGATTTTGTATACAGGAAATAACCAGGTCGTGTGAAGAAGACAATGAGTTTTTTGTCATTTTCACATGGCACCCTCAAATTTTTATAATTTACCCTATTACTATCTTGTATTTTAGTTTTTATTTTAAAATAGGCCTAAACAAGTTAAAACTTGACAATTTCACCCAAGTTTGATATTATTTTAAGATTTGATCCACTTAGCATATGAAATTACAGAGCTGCATATAAATTCTCATTAAAATGATTTTAAAGGTGATCAATCGTACACTTTTCTAAAATTTTCTTATACGTATTACACATTTATCGTTTTTCCATCTTTCTGTACATAATTTTTTCTGTTTCCAAGCGATCTAAGTAGTGGTTGTCGCACTGGCTCCCAAAATTCACAAGATGGGTCCGATCAAGAATTAACTAAAAAAAGCCCATCAAAAATTTTTGGTAAACATCTTGGGGTTACAAAACAATTTTTAGATATAATCATAAAGCACTGAAATACGACCATGTGATTGTCATAATTTAAATTAGTACATGGTGAACATGGCTAATTCTGTTCAAGAGCTATTAGTTCTGGAGTAGACCAAAGTGTATAACTTATTTTCTACATCTCCAAAAGATGGAAAATCCTTAAATCTTATCTAAAATTTAAAAACTCCTCAACTTGTTATCACAACACGTTATAGAAAGCCATAGAAAGTGTCAAAGCAATAAAGAATATCAAGCCAAACAATACGAGATGCTTTATATGCATTGAATAAAGTTTGCATCGACCTTTAGCAAAACGCAATTCAAAGACTCTAGCTAAACATGAACTATGTGATTTTGAATTTTTTTAGGAATTGTTATTTGTTATGACGCTTTGTTTGCAATCTATTCTGTTAATAAAAAAAAAATTAAACAAAAAAAGATAATTTGTAATTAATGATGATATTTAACAAATCAGAAGTCCTTGGTTATTTTAATATAGAGATACTGGATTTAGAGATGCATTAATTTTCGCCAAAGAAATTGCAAAAGAAATGAATGTGAATCAAATTTTGAAGAATATTTGTAGAAATAGAAATATGATGATAATGTTGACAATTAAACTAGAAAAACCGACAAAGAGATTTTAGAATCAATTATTTCTTATATATTGTAGATCATGCTATTACATCACTTGAAAATTGATTTGACAATTTAAGTGTAAAAGGCATCGGTATTTTTTTCTGTTTTAACACTAAAAATTTTAAGTCACTTAATATAAAAACCTAAAAAATAGTGTGTTAACTCCTAGAAAGTTCTTTTAGCCATAACAAATTGCTCGAAATTAACAGGGATTAAATTACTTATTCGAAACTAAAGTATTTGAGAGAAATTATACATTTAGAAATGCTATACCGGTAATTTAGATACTTAACTATATATAGGCATCTAAAATATATTCAACGTGTTTTCAAATATAAATAATCATGTTTAATCGCGGGAAAAGATTAAAAAATGGTGAAAAACATATACAAAGAAGCATGCAAAACAACTTTGTAGCACTAATTTAAAAAAAAACCTTTAATAATGACACTGTAGTGACATGCCATGGTTCACGATAACTCCAATCGAACGCACAAAGAAGCGGAGAATCCGGTCAGCGCGAAGCCTATTAAAAACCTGAAATCTTTAGGAAAATCCTCCTTAAACTTCTCTTATAGTTTGTTCTAGTGGATGAGCCGTACTTCGCATGAGTCCATAGCATCCAATTTTAACCATTTAAAATAAAACTTTAATTTGGAAAACACATTATGAACGATAAATAGTCCATAATAAATATGATTTCATAATAATTAGTCATGTTTATATGTATTTTCAAAAAACCTTTTTTATTTTTTCACAAGTTCAATACTTAAAATAAAAAACAATATAAACATAAAACTAACTCACATAACAATTATTTAAATAACAACACTTAACAATTAAGTCATGCAAATATTCATAATGATCATAATTATCTAATAATTAAAACATGCATGTATCCATATAAGGCTCCTTCATCCTATAAACTCCGGCCACATTCATCGATGTAATCGATTGCGTAAGCCTTATACAAATACATACCACATAGCACATAAATTAACTTTTAGGCCCCATTTAGACATTGCCAAGGTCTTCCCTAGATTTTAAAGTCGTGGATCGAAACCACATATATTTAATGTCTATGTTTTAATTCTTGATCATCATATTTGCATAAAAATTCATTAACAATTAACAAGATTAATATTACATATCACTCCATGATAAATTGCATGTATTTATCATGGATGCCGAATTAACAATTAATTTAAACATAAAACCGATCAATTTTCAATTTTTATTTATAAAATTGCATACAACCTAGAATTCGTCTAATTAATTTTATAACCAATAAAAAATGAATCTTGATGCACAAAGATCAAATCTTGATGCATAAAACGCCCAAAAGGCTCAAAAATCAATCAAGAATCCTAATTTTGTCCAATTTTATTCTTGTAATTACAAATTCATATGTGATGGCTCGTGATGCCACTGTTGGAATTTTACATCTATTTAACCAATTAAACATATCACGAGTACGCAGCGGAAAGATCAAAAACGTATAAAACTTTTAATTAACAAGGGATTGAAGATATGTACATTTTAGCAATAAACACCGTCTTCAATATACGCGTGTATATAACACCATGCAAAACCACCAAGGATCAAAAGAATAATCCCTCTAAGTTTACACACAAAATACGTTCTTAGCAAACAACGTGTATGCTAGTACTATTAGTGTTTAACCAAACAATCACCATAGATTGACTATCAACTAAACCAAGTAACCCTTCGTGTTCTTGAGGGTCAAACCACAACCAAACGAAAACCCTTTGTGGGTTTGCTTCCGATCGAGCAAGAGGGGAAAAGAAAAACCGAAAACCTTAAAAGGTTTTGGTTCGGTTCGACTAGGAGAAAAAAGCAAGAGAGATTAGGGATTTTAGAGATTGAAGTTATGAGCTCTCAAGGACCCTAAGACCTCCTTATATACTCCTCTCAACTTGGCTTGCAAGAAAAGTCCCCCACCTCCTCACGAGGAGGTGGTTCGACCGACTATAAGGAAAGAGTAAGAAAAACCAAACTTTCCTTTTTCCAGGTTTTGCATATTAGTCCTTTAACTATTAACAACTAATATTTATTCTTGTTAAACTGTTAACGATCGTTTGTTAAACACTAATTAATATATTACATTAATATATTAAAACGTTATTCTACATATTAACGTGTGCGTACTCTTAGGCTCGAATAAATTCCGGACATAACAATATTAATGTTAATAAAATAAAAAACGTAACTCTTTGGATATAAACCTGTCATCACCATCTTATTACTCTTTAGACATAAACCTGTCATTACCATCTCATTAATTGAGTCAACGAGGTAATTACAGAAAGTCTTAACTGAAAATCATTAATTTTCAAAATTATATAAACTTTTTGGGAAAACCTAAAACCGAAAATCTCTTTTACTTATTCTTCAAAATTATAATCAGTTTAAATGATAATTAACTTTCCAAAGTTATCTACTAAATTTGAAGTAAGTAAAATCAATTACAAAACCTACGCATTCATTATAAATACGAGTCACTCACACAGTTACACTCACCTTTGTTCATCTTCATCTCTTCTCCAAATATCTATATACACCCTTGGTAAAGATTTTAATTTTGAAATTAATGAATGCTTGAATTTTATTGTTATTTTAGTTATATCAGAAACATTAATGTTTCTTTCTCTCTTTGTAGTTAAGAAAATGGAGATTAATATAACTAGTTGTGTGAACCTCCTCCCGACCCAATGCTTGATGATGCCAAGATACTGCCCCGTGTGATTAGTATTTGGAAGTCTCACCCCAAACAAAGACCTAATGAGGTGTGGAGCTTAGATGCAGTCTTGCAAGATTAATATGTTTGCTTAATTTGTAAATTGTATAACTAATTCAATATTTAGTGTTTTACAATATCTTTTTGCAATGCAGGGTAATCGAGTTCAAGCCACAATTAGAAACCACGATATCAAGAAGTTCCAACCAATATTGGATGAAGGAGCATGTTACCGAATACTTTGGTATCGGTGAAAATAGCGGAAACTTTCCATTGTTGGAACATCGATTCAAACTTAGTTTCTTTAAAAACACGACTCTGACAAGGGTTGAAAGTTTTGACAGCAATCCACGAGGCTTTAGGTTTGAGCATTTTGGTGCTTTCACATCAAGAAAATTCTCTGAGAGATAACTTTCGGGTAAGTTTTTGTTTAGATTTTTACTTTGTTACTTTATGTATTAGCTTTAATTTAATTAATTTTATTACAAAACGATTTTTACTTTGTTACTTTATGTATTAGTCTTTAATTTTATTACAAAAATACAGAACGATTGTTTCTATTCCTTTCAACTATGCTGGAGTTAACAAAATAAGGTGGACCGTCATTCTTGAGGATTATGAGTAAGATTGTAATTAAAAAATTTAAGTGCCATAGCCTTTCTCTATATATTGTATATATTGTGTAATATTTTTTTGGTTTTTATTTATTAACAGAGGTGCACGGCTTGAATGTTGTTTTTTTGATTCCTGATAAGTTTTCAAAGATGTATGATGAGAGGGACAAGAGTGGTATCGTTGTTATGATACTACAGTTGTGCAAGGTTAAGTACTTTAATGGTAAGCACTAAAAAAAATATATAAAAAACAAACCTACTTTAATATTACTTAATCTTTTTTTGATTGTAACATCATTATAGAGAAACCATCTGTCACCCCCGCTATGTATTCTACCAAGCTATACATCAACAATGATATACCTGAAATTGTTGCTTTCAGGAAGAGGTAAAACATTATTTTTTGTCATTTATAAATTTACAATCCTCATATTTTAAGTGTTTTGTGTAGATATACCAATTCATTACCATTTAAAATCTTTCGGCGAACCTAATCTTTTTACAGGTATTCAGAGAAATAAGATTTGATCCAGAAAATCATTCATTTTCAATTACTTCAGTTAAGAAAGAAGTTATTGTGGAAGATTTTTTTTAGAGGGGGCGTCAAAACGATGGTGGGTCATATACGAGATTCTGATAGTGTATGTTCCTCTTCCACCTTTGTTATCTCTGTTATTTTAATGCATGTTATCTATTGACTACCATTGAGATTAATCATGTATTGTGAATTCATCATCGATTATTACCATGTGTGATCTTGATTATGGCCTAGAATATATTCATACTCCTTGGTGTTCAATATGCCTTTATCAGAATACTTTTTATTTTTTTAAACTAAAATTCGGTTTACCCGAAATAATATCCTTTTGGAAAGTTAAAAACTTTCTGCTCACTACTGCATGATTTGTTAATTCTGCAGTCGTTCCATTGTATTGTTTATGCAAAAATACATAAATACACTCTGATAAATGGATGGACTTTATCACATTATAACGTTTATTTTTTGGTATAGTTTTTTTATTTTAACATAATATTATGCTGTATCAATGATGGGTTATCATATTTTATGTATTAGCTTTAATTTAATTAATTTTATTACAAAACGATTTTTACTTTGTTACTTTATGTATTAGTCTTTAATTTAATTAGTTTAGATTTTTACTTTCGGGTAAGTTTTTGTTTAGATTTTTACTTTGTTACTTTATGTATTAGCTTTAATTTAATTAATTTTATTACAAAACGATTTTTACTTTGTTACTTTATGTATTAGTCTTTAATTTAATTAATTTTATTACAAAAATACAGATGTCATTAGAACGATTATTTCTATTTCTGACGCTGTTCCTTTCAACTATGCTGGAGTTGACAAAATAAAGAGGACCGTCATTCTTGAGGATTATGAGTAAGATTGTAATTAAAAAATTTAAGGGCCATAGCCTCTCTCTATATATTGTGTAATATTTTTTTTGTTGTTTATTTATTAATAGAGGTGCACGGCTTGAATGCTGTTTTTTTGATTCCGTCTCATAAGTTTTCAAAGCTGTATGATGAGAGGGACAAGAGTGGTATCGTTGTTATGATACTACAGTTGTGCAAGGTTAAGTACTTTAATGGTAAGCACTAAAAAAAATATATAAAAAACAAACCTACTTTAATATTACTTAATTTTTTTTTATTGTAACATCATTATAGAGAAACCATCTGTCACCCCCGCTATGTATTCTACCAAGCTATACATCAACAATGATATACGTGAAATTGCCGCTTTCAGGAAGAGGTAAAACATTATTTTTTGTCATTTATAAATTTACAATCCTCATATTTTAAGTGTTTTGTGTAGATATACCAATTCATTACCATTTAAAATCGTTCCTGCTAAACCTAATCTTTTTTAGAGGTATTCAGAGAAAGAAGGATTTGATCCTGAAAATCATTCCATTGTTCAGTTTACTTCAGTTAAGAAAGAAGTTACTGTGGAAGATTTATTTAGAGGGGGTGTCAAAATGATGGTGGGTCATATACGAGATTCTGCTAGTGTATGTTCCTCTTCCACCTTTTCAAGAAAGAGCTATTCTTGCACCTACACACGAGCAGGTAGACAAAGTAAACGAAAGAATGTTGGCAAAATTGCCCAGCAGAGAGAGAGTTTTTTATAGTTCAGATTCTGTTTCGGATGTAGATATTGATTTCAACTTCAGTGAGTCCCTTTACACAACTGAATTTTTGAATACAATTAAGATGTCCGGTATTCCACACCACAAGTTAGTCTTGAAGATTGGTGCCCCCGTTATGTGTATGCGAAACATCGACCAAAGAGGTGGGCTTTGTAATGGTACGAGGTTACAAGTTTTGAGAATGAGCAAAATCAATATTGAGTGTAAAATTATATCAGGTGGTAAAGTAGGCACGGTTGTCGCTATACCTCGGATGAATATAAGTCCATCAGATAAGAAAATGCCTTTTCAACTCAACAGAAGACAATTCCCTGTAGCGCTTTGTTTTGCCATGACAATTAACAAAAGTCAAGGACAAACTTTGTCTAAGGTTGGTCTATTTTTGGAAAAGCCAGTTTTTTCTCACGGACAACTCTATGTTGCTGTATCAAGAGTAAAGAGCAAAAAAGGTCTGAAGGTGTTATGTTGTGATAAAGATGGCAATTATTGCAATTACACAACAAATGTTGTTTTTAAAGAAGTCCTTCATCGACTTTGAGTTTAATCATTTTTCATTAGCCTTTTTGTAATGAATATATTTTCCTAAATACAATTTCATTAGTTTTCTTTATTCATAAGTTATCTCATAAAAACTATAACTATGTTATATGAGATTGTTTCTTTGCTAAATAAATGTTTCACAATATAATCTTATAGCTTATCTTGCTTATTACATTTATTTTTTGAACACTATATCAACCTTAACTTATGTAAACAATAGCTAACAATTATCAAGATGTCAATGATTCTTTCAATAATACCTTAAAACTCGCCGCCCAACGGGCGGGCCTTGAATCTAGTTTGTTCATATTCCAACAACTTAAGTATGCAAGAATATAAAAAATAATAGATATGAAATGTAATAAGTAAAGGTAAAGAAAGATAGAACCGTGACACGAGTATTTATAGTGGTTCGGCTACAAGGACACCTTCCTTGCCCTACTCCACTCTCAGAGTACGCAACTCGAGAGTTCGTAAACACTATGTCCATAAGCTCCTTATTTGGCGGAGAAGCCTCACAATGTCACTTATAATTTTTCTGGTACAAAGCTAGATATCGAGTTCTAGTTCGAGGTAGAATCAACCTAACGTCGCTTACACTTTATCCGATACAAAGCTAAATAGCGAGTTCTAGTTTGAGGTAGAACCAGCCTAAGATCTAACCGATCTATACACGAGTGTTTGGTTTATAATAAATGAGTGTGAATGAATGAGATGTACAAGTATCAACACAATGATCTTGATATGATGATGAAGACTAACAACAAGTAGCTTGAAGCTTGAGTGTCTTGTATGCAAAAGCTAGTGATCTTTGTCTTCTACAAAGAGCTTAGTCGCTCACCAAAAAGAAAGATGCAAACTATGAAATGATCAGAGATCAAATGTTAAAATAATGTCAGAATAATGTAAGTAAGAATGTATGAGAATATGTGAAGAAACAATGAGAATTGACCTGCTATTTATAGGTGCTTTCTTCACTGATCCCACGGTTCTGACGAATCCCTTTAGAAGGGATCCGACTAGTGTAAATGAATGGATTTAGCGGGTCTGACTGACAACCCGAATTTAAAAAGATTTTGTGATATCAAATCTCTCAAAACCCAATGTGATCTTCCAAGATATCGTCTAGATATGAAAAGATCATGACAATACACAAAAGTCAACTCTAAAAGTGATGTCATGCATGAGGTAAAAATGATTTTGTAATTTTTTTTTACCTTAAGTAATTTTGTGTATTTACTAAAAATAGAATTGTAATTAACTTGTATAAACCAATTTTTAAAAATAGTCTAAACTCTTGTAAAATGAATTGTGTAGTTACGTGTGTGTAGGTAACATTCTAAAATAGTTTTAGACACACTTTATACTTAAATGACCTATGTATAAAATGTTGAATGTTGGTTAAAATGTATGTGTTGATATGCATGATATATATGTTGAGTTAAAAAACTATAGGTTTGAACTTATGTATTTTAGTTTATACTTAATATGATTTTGTGTTTGTTATCGACAAAACATAAAAAGATCGTAAAATATAAATAAATGTTTTTACAACTTATGTGTATTAACAACACCTATTAACACCTCAGATAAGTTAATAATTTATCTTCGATGTCAATAACTTAAGGTGGATAACTTAATAAGTTATTGAGATGGAAGAAAATGAAAACGACGGCGTATCAACAGTTGAGAAATGAGAAGTAGTAGTAGTAGTAAAGTGTAAGTTTTTATAATCAATAAAGATCTAAAGTAGTACCTTCAATTTAAATCCCAACCAACAAACACGCAATTCACAGAAACATTTGTCGAAAATAAAAAATGGAAGCAAACAACAACAAGAAGGATGATGAGATACAACCAGTGGTAGAAGAAAACAAACCATCCCCACAACAACAACCACCACCCAAACAAGACACCAACAATACTAGTGGTGGAGGTGGAGGTGGGGGATGGGGCTGGGGTGGCTTTTCGGCTTTTTCGGTCTTATCGGATCTCCAGAAAGCTGCTGAAGAGATCTCACGCAATGTAATACTCCTATTATTCTACTATGCTTTCATTTAATTTATTACCATTTTGAATTCGTTTTTTATGCTTACTAATATTAAGAAATTAATGCAATTAGGGTTCGTTTTTGGTCAATGGATGTAGTTTGACTAATTAAATACTGCTTTCCTTATTTGACTCTTTGTGGTGCCATTGAATTCAATGTACTATTTTGTTGTAATTATTAATGTAACAAAAACATCCGAAACTGGAAAGTGCCGATTTCATGTTCAAATTTAAAGTATTGAAGATGGAAAGGTGAAATGTTTGGTGTACAAAGTGAAAGGAGGATTTTAATTCTTTTGAAAACCGAGAAGAAAAGGGATTATGATTTCTTTTGAAGTTATTTTTTTAACCAATGTAGAAGATTCTTGTTGCGCATGGTTCATGAGACTATCACTATTACTGATGTTTTTATATAATGAAATTGTATGTCTGATGTTAATAATTACTAGTACATGTTATGTCAAATTTAGTAATGTTGCACCTCATTTGCTTATAAACATTTTTATACTACGTCCAATCCTACTGCTTTGATTGGTTACTATTCAAAGTGCAATACATGTTTTGTTACGATTGGCACAGTATACTTGCTTTTTTTAGTGCGTTTCCAACGTATATTTGATATATATTGATAAAAATTCCCATGGTACAAGGGTATGGACATTGGGCAGGATTAACATGAGCAACTAGATACAAGAGATTTGGATGCTTTAAATATGTATAAAGGAAGAACCTGGATTGTTCCATCTCTAATTTAATTTTGTATGGGCTTTATCGTTGTTAAACCTTGGAGTATGTTATTTATTTTAGGACTGTTGATGAACAAAACTTGTGTACAAAGTCTGCGAGTCCATGGTACATTTGATCAACACTTTCTGTGGTAACTAATAAATTAATATGAGATAATAAATATATAACATCTTGATTTATGGTCTGTATATCATATTAACTTAGTTTATGGTGTTCCATTATGTTCGGTTATTCTCATGGCATGCTAATGATAAGCAGCTTTCTGTATTGCCATTGACTCTGCTATGATTGAAGCTGTCATTGACCGGTGTTTCGGGCCTTGCAGGCTGCTGAGGTTGCTAAGACAGCTGCAAATAGCATTGCTGACTTGCAAAACGAGCTTGAAGACTCGGAATCTTCGAAGGAGTATAAGTCAGAAGTATCTGATAAAGATCAAGAAAGTGAAGATGAGGATGATAAGAAGAGGAAAGCTGCTTTGGAGAAACTCGAGAATGCTAGTGATGACACTTTCCTTGGCCAGGAAAGTCATTAATGCTAGTTTAGTAAAACATACATTCTATTTCTTTATGAAATTTATTTTTATAATCCTAAAGTTTCTTTGATTTTTGCTACAGGGTTTAAAGGCTATTGACACTTCCGTGGAGAACTTTGCTACAGGAGCTTGGCAAGCATTTGGTAACGCTTGGAAAGGGGGTTCCACTTTTGTTCAGAAGTAAGCCAACATAGTCATCTGTTTTATTAAACAAAGTTATTCTCTACTTATTAGAGTCTTAGTAGCTGATAAAATGATTTTGCCTGCTCTAGAGGTTGAATTAAAGAACTACTTATAAGTTGGGTTGTGTTTTATCACAAATGTGTCGAGTTAGGGTGAAAGTTCCTCAATGTCTATTTTCAATGCGTATAAGTATCTGGATCGCTTTTATTTAAAGATTTAGGTTGTTGTTCTAATAACTTAGTGTTTCTAGTTATATGTAAAAATACATTAAAAATTGACAGAAAAGTTGAGGATCAGGATAACCCGAACCTTGTTATATGTTGGATTTAAAAATGACCAGTCTTAGTCTGAACCCATTTAGATCTGTGATTTAACCCGCCTGACCTACTCATCTTGTGGTCTTTAACTTCTTTTTTAACATTTATGGTACTTCAGGCTAGAGAACTCTATACAGCAAGGTGGTATACCTGCTGCAGGTTCTGACATTCTAGAGGTTAGTGCAGACTCTTTCTTGTTTGCATCTCTCAAAGCTGGTCTTGTTTCTTAGTTTATTTTCGGTTTTAACAGACTGGAAGAGCTTTTACTGCTAAGGGCATCCAAGTGCTCGAGTATGTTGGAAAAGAAACCGTGGATCTTTTAATCACCGAATCAGGAATGGAAGTTGACAAAAATGCTGGAGAAGGTGGACATGAAACTGAAGAGGATCAGCTGTTGGAGGAGGTCACATTTGATAGGTGCTTTTACATCTATGGAGGTCCAGAGCAGCTAGAGGTACAATAAATTAATTTTCGAAATTCATCACTATCTAAATTTATTTTAGATAATGTCAATCTGATGATTGTGCTCATACTACTTGACTTATGTAGGAACTTGAGGCATTGTCAAACCATTATGCCATGCTATTCAATCGAAGAAAAGCAAAACTGTCAACTGAAGAAAAAACTGCATATGATGCAAAGCTCAAAGAGGTCCAGCAAATGCTAAATGTGGACACTGCAAGTGAATCCGAGAAGGGAAAGAATGTAGAGAATGCATCTGACAGCACTGATGATGAAATCAAGAGCTTTCACAGTTCAAGTGTTAGCAAGGCCGCACAAATGGCTGCAGGGTAATATTATTGTACAATCATAGTGAATGTTGAGAAAATTGTGAATAATATGATATTAAGGGGTTAAGTGATATTTGCAGATTTGCAAATGCTTTAGCAGGTCTGTCTGCAAGTGATGTTGTTCAAAAGACTGGTGGAAGATTAGATTCTCTTCACTCCGAGGGTATTCATGTATGGATATACAGTTTTATTTGAATATTTTGTAACATTATAAATTAATGAAAGTAAAAATTATCTGATTATGTGTATGCAGAGGCTTTCGGAAATGTGCTGCATTGCAGTCTCTCAACTTTTGATTCTTGGGAAATCAGTTATACAAAATGCAAACAAATCCCAAGATGCTGATGAGGATGAGGATATTGTAAAAATTGATTGGCCCGAGGATTCTATTGATAAGGCTAAAACAATCAGAATGAAAACCCAATCAATGACTGGATATCTGGAGGAAGTTGCCATCAGTTTCGTGACAGGTGTGTGTTTTTTATAGATCTTTTTTATACGAAGTCCTGTAATCCATTTCTTTGTCTAGCTTTTTGCATCATCCTCATAGTTACTTCTCTAGCTTTAAATTCAGTCTGTTTGCTAATAGAGTGTAGTGATTTTGTTTCTAGCCATGATATAATTATATAAATCGTTTCTATATACTTGTGCCAAGTGCCAACATCATAGCATTAGTATTACCTATTGGCGTCTTTTCAAGTGGATGAACTCTCACAAACAGTGTGATGCTTAAGGGTGATAATAATTGAAGTAGCGAGTATACATTATTTGTTGGGCAGTTTACCGGCTTATGATTCAGCCCTGTCTCTATCCATAAGGCAACACTGCTGAATGCTCATTTGTTATCTTTTCCATATAGTCTTGTCTGGATCTGTTTGGTTACTGAATTACTAAGACGTTGTAGTTTAGTCAATGACAGGTAAAAGTTATAAGCTGATTGATTTATAGCGATAGTTATACTTGTACCATCTTGCTGCTCAAAATATTTTGAGACCTTGTCACCCTGCTGCAAATGGTTTTAAAGTATGTACCAATATATAGCGTGAACAAAGCCATTATAACGGAATTGTGGTTTTGCTGTCCATAAGGCATTAAGGGGTCTGGGACCAAGGCCTAAAACTCTTGTACTAATGAGCTAATGACATGCCCTTAAACTGATCATCTGTACTTAGTTAGTCTGAGCTGAATTTGCGCCTGGAAAAATATGTGCAAGTCTGAAGTTGAAGTCTATATCAGTGGATGCATGTAAAAACATTAAAATTAATGTGTTATTTCAAGTGTAGTTATGGACAAGCACCTACTCTACTTAGTCTCTCTCCGGCCAAGGCATATGAATTCCTAACACTGTTTACATATTGATAAAGCGAATTCCTCTGCTATGCAAGATATTAATCTTTCTGATATCAATTGATTAAACAGGCATATCAGATGTAGCAGAAGCTTACACAGCAGCTATAAAATCCGCTGCTGCTGATTCTCCTGATGTTAAACCACAGAAATCAGTTCAAGACAAAGTGAAGTCATTCTCTGAGGATCTACGTGTTAATCGGACCACAGCTGTTGGTAAAATTCAGGATGGTCTACATTTCTTGGCATATGTTGTCCTTTCGACTTCGATGCCTGCTGTTTAGACACGACTGTTAGATTTATTAAAATCCTTGTGTTGTATATAGCTGTTGCTTTTAGTTTGGGATCTCAATTTTACTTTATTATGATCTACAATTGAATATGTACTCCTAGAAATTTAGAAAGACGATACCTCTTAAATCGTACTTCTCATCGACTTGTAAGGTGTTATACATTTTGAATTATTGAACAATTTATTATCAGCTGCTGCGTACACTTTTTGCATAAGCTCTACATGTTTTGATGATGAGGTTAGTTTTCTGGTAACTTGAAGTCATCACGAGCATACGACATGGGTTGTTGCATTAATGCGGATTTTGTTGGGCTTTAGGTCTAAGCCCTTGGTTGAGATTTTGGTTGTTTGCAATCGAGATCTTAGGATCGTAAGATCTTACAGTTGATCGTTTTTGTCTTTGTGCGATTAGGATCGTAAGATCTTACTCAAATGTCATAATCTCTCATCTCCTCACACATATTGAAGACTAATAATATGATAAATTTAAAAAAGATTTTCATTTTGAGCTTGATAAGTGACGACAATTGAGAAATACAACTCATTTGAACTTGGTATAAATTCAGTTTTAGTCAGAGTAAGATAAAAATTTATCTAATGGGACATTTAGAGTAACCCCTTTTGTTCTTTTTCATCATACTTTAACCGAGTTCATTCATATCTACTTAATTAATCTAAGGCAAACCAGATCGGATCTAGATCTTACAATCCTACGGCAAAACCGGATCATACGAACAATGCGCACATGTTGACATTTACGAACTTGGAAATATATATTCACCTAGTTGCCCATTTCTCATACAAAACCAGGTTGCAAAATGTTTGCCCCGATCCCATCCATTCCATATAGGGTTTTTGCATCATAAGTCCATTGTACTTTCATCAAATATTCATATAGGTCACTGTACAATATTTTTATTTATTTAGATCATTGTACTCTAATTTATTTTTAAAATAGTCATTAAACTTATAAAAACAAAATAATTAAATCACTTATGTGACACCTCATCCCTCCATCCCCACCATCACCATAATACACCAGGCACCACACAACAAACATCGCTTACTGCCGCCGCTTTATAGACACCTTTATTATCACTGTCACCGCTGCCATATCACAACTAGATCGAACCATTGCCAACATCAATATTTAGAAACATTAATTGCACTGCCGCTGCCGTTTGGATTTGAAAGGGTCACTTGAGTTTGAATTAGCGATGAGGTGCGTGTAGTGCCTTTTAACAATGGGTAGCAGTTAAATCGGGATGACTAGCACAAACCAATTTGGTGCGTATCGCGTTCGGAGAGTTTGGATAAGGAGGTAATGATTCTCTGCTTGAGTTCAACCATGGCTAAGTGAGATGAAAAATAAGACGAAGATGATGATTTTAAGGTTGTTGATGGGGGTTTTCTTGATTTTAAGGGTTTGGTCGTTGCCATTGTTTTTAAGGTTGGAGATGTGTATTTTAACTAAAAATAAGGGAAAGTAGGATGACTTGATATGCAATAATTATTGAACAATTTATTATCAGCTGCTGCGTACACTTTTTGCATAAGCTCTACATGTTTTGATGATGAGGTTAGTTTTCTGGTAACTTGAAGTCATCACGAGCATACGACATGGGTTGTTGCATTAATGCGGATTTTGTTGGGCTTTAGGTCTAAGCCCTTGGTTGAGATTTTGGTTGTTTGCAATCGAGATCTTAGGATCGTAAGATCTTACAGTTGATCGTTTTTGTCTTTGTGCGATTAGGATCGTAAGATCTTACTCAAATGTCATAATCTCTCATCTCCTCTCATCTCCTCACACATATTGAAGACTAATAATATGATAAATTTAAAAAAGATTTTCATTTTGAGCTTGATAAGTGACGACAATTGAGAAATACAACTTATTTGAACTTGGTATAAATTCAGTTTTAGTCAAAGAGTAAGATAAAATTTTATCTAATGGGACATTTAGAGTAACCTCTTTTGTTCTTTTCCATCATACTTTAACCGAGTTCATTCATATCTACTTAATTAATCTAAGGCAAACCAGATCGGATCTAGATCTTACAATCCTACGGCAAAACCGGATCATACGAACAATGCGCACATGTTGACATTTACGAACTTGGAAATATATATTCACCTAGTTGCCAAGTTCTCATACAAAACCAGGTTGCAAAATGTTTGCCCCGATCCCATCCATTCCATATAAATAGATCAGAGGAGCCAAAAGCAACCCAAAAAGTTTTAAAAATCGCCCAAAGTTACCTGTTTTTTAGTCAAGATTGTCGTCTTTGAGTTTCGCACGACAATTGTTTTGGCTACAATAAACGATGTCGGTGGATTTACCTACCTTGTCAAGTCTGTGATACCCTCGATCAACCTACTTTCGCTCCTTTTCTTTCACGTTCTTTTTCTTTTATTCTTATTTGACATCACAATTTTAGCAACATTCGTAGTTTCTATCATTGTTAAACTTCTCTTTTTCACCGTTTTTGCTTTAAAAAAATATGTAGATGGCCTTCTTTGATAAATTTGATATCTTTTGCCCATGGATGATGGATGTAATAAAGCGTAAACCAGCTTAACATAATCAATGGCTATGTCAAAAAAAGCAAAAACTTCACAAATTTTATTTACTGTATATAGCCTATTATTCCTATCCCACATCGGCTGAGTGAAGTAAACAGACAAGTGGGAGTTGACTATAAAAACAAAGGCCTGAGAATTAATTAAGCATACCTTTCTCGGCCTTTTGGCTAAGATCAAGTGTAGTATCTGTTCTTATCAGTTTAATATCTGATATGTGAGCCATTGGCTCACTCGATATTAATCTTATTTTTTATGGGGGAAGAACCCACCATGGTAGCTTGCTGCTTGGGTTCTTCATGTGTCGCCTTGGTGTTGCGCTACTGCCTAGGCTTGGCGCACCCCTACAATCATAGTTCTAAGTTTATTGGCTGCAGCAGTGAGTGGTGTTGCACTACTGCCTAGGCTTTGTGCGCACCCCTTCAATTTGTAGTTCTAAGTTTATTAGCTGCAGCAGTGAGGTGTATCTGATTGTTTATGACCCAATTAATGACAACTTGTTGAAGTCTTTTAATCTATGGATTCTGTAGTAGTTTCAGATGAACAGTTCTTAAACTAAATTTTAATAGAGACAAGACCATCTTTTGTGTCTTAACTCTCAACTAGTTATTTTGGGTATCCTTTGGGGTTTTTATTCACTTAGGTACATGCATGCTACTTGATCCTTTTAACTCATCGTTATGTGTTTTCATTGCACAATTTAGTGTAGTTGTGATGTGGCAGCGGTGACAATGATATTAAAGGTGTCTATAAAACGGCGGCAGTAGGCGATGGTTGTTGTGTGGTGCCTGTAGGTGATGATGGTGTATTATGGTGATGGTGGGGATGGAGGGATGAGGTGTCACATAAGTGATTTAATTATTTTGTTTTTATATGTTTAATGACTATTTTAAAAATAAATTAGAGTACAATGATCTAAATAAATAAAAATATTGTATAGTGACCTATATGAATATTTGATGAAAGTACAATGGACTTATGGTGCAAAAACCCTTCCATATAAATAGATCAGAGGAGCCAAAAGCAACACAAAAAGTTTTAAAAATCGCCCAAAGTTACCTGTTTTTTAGTCAAGATTGTCGTCTTTGAGTTTCGCACGACGATTGTTTTGGCTACAATAAACGATGTCGATGGATGTTAAACCTACCATTGTCCAAGTCGTGATACCCTGATCAACTACTTTGCTCCTTTTCTTTCACGTTCTTTTTCTTTTATTCTTATTTGACATCACAATTTTAGCAACATTCGTAGTTTCTATCATTGTTAAACTTCTCTTTTTCACCGTGTTTGCTTTAAGAAAATATGTAGATGGCCTTCTTTGATAAATTTGATATCTTTTATGATGGATGTAATAAAGCGTAAACCAGCAACATAATCAATGGCTATGTCAAAAAAAGCAAAAACTTCACAAATTTTATTTACTGTATATAGCCTATTATTCCTATCCACATCAGCTGATGAAGTAAACAGACAAGTGGAGTTGACTAAAAAACATAAGCTGAGAAGAATTAAGCAAACCTTTCACGCCTTTTGGCTAAGATCAAGTAGTATATCAGTACTGTATTCAGTTTAATATCTGATATGTGAGCCATTGGCTCACTTGATATTAATCTTATTTTTTATGGGGGAAGAACCCACCATGGTAGCTTGCTGCTTGGGTTCTTCATGTGTCGCCTTGGTGTTGCGCTACTGCCTAGGCTTGGCGCACCCCTCCAATCATAGTTCTAAGTTTATTGGCTGCAGCAGTGAGTGGTGTTGCACTACTGCCTAGGCTTTGTGCGCACCCCTTCAATTGTTGAAGTCTCTTAAACTAAATTTTAATAGAGACAAGACCATCTTTTGTGTCTTAACTCTCAACTAGTTATTTTGGGTATCCTTTGGGGTTTTTATTCACTTGCATAATGTCATCACATGAGTTCTTAGTATTGCACAAGTATACCCACAGATTGAGGTGGGTTTTATCTGTCACATACAAGCCACGCTTTCGTAACTAGAAAACGTGTCAACTTCTTTTTCTTAGGTACCAATTTTTGCACCTGTGGGTGAGACTTTGTGTGTTTACCAACGTCCCAGCACTTTCCCACTTTGGTATCTAAAGAGTTCTCACCCATTGCCCAACCTTGGCTATATAAACATTTTTATGCACAAATTTACCGTACGTTTACACGAAAAGGTACAAGATTGTCGGCTTTCAGTTTCATATTTCACATGATCATTGCGAAGGAAAGCATATTATGGCTTGATATGTCAACCTTAACGTGACATAACTGACATGACATCTACATGAACCAGTAAAATCTTTGCAGTAGGGTTCTGCTAGTACATTTATAAGAGCTCATAATCATATCTTTAGCTTCAGATTCGGGAACCAGTTAGCTTTTAGCGTTAGGGTTCTATTTTTTAATCAACAAATCACAAATCACAAGTTGATCCAACTTTCATCCAGTACTACGGTAATTTAAAATCTATCAATTTGTGCATTCATGTCTTATAACGAGGACGACATATGATCCAACTAATATTAACTTCTCAAATACTCGATCCATATTTATACATATTCTGATAAAGAGATTAGTTTGCTTGGCTTCAAACACATTGCTGCTTTGGTTATTGGATTATTTAATTAATAGGCTAAGATATGAAATCAAGTTTATGTATAAACTAATGGCAATCATGGTTATAGAATACTAATTAGCAATCAAATTGTGAGCGATCTCATTTTTCTAGTTTGACCTGCAGAAGTGTGGAACACATGGGAATTGTTTATTGTAAATGAGTGGATGTCCAACTCATGTGTCTAATTTTAAGTGAATTTTCTTCCATTTTCTAAATGAACGAGTCAACATTACCAACTATTAGAAAATACAACTTGAGTCATGGGAGAAATTGATTCAACTTTTATACAGGAACTTGAACACAGACCAAAACTAGCTATAATCGAAGCCCAAGGCATTCCACAAATCGATCTCTCTCCTTTGGTCAACTTGCCTCTCGCTGACTATAATGCTACAGCAATCCAAGGACTCGTGGATCAGGTTCATGATGCGTGCAAAAACTGGGGATTTTTCCAAGTGATCAATCACGGGGTTCCTATAGAGAGATGTGAGCAGCTAATGTCTGTGGCTAAGAAGTTTTTTGATCAGCCGGTTGAGGAGAAGAGGAAGGTGATGAGAAATGAAGCCAATCCTTTAGGCTACTGTGATACCGAAGTTACAAAAACTGTGAGGGAATGGAAAGAAGTTTTTGATTTTACGGCAGGTGTTCCGATGGTGATGGCAACTGAGGGTGATCAGACCGTTGAGTACGCTAACCAATGGCCCAACCATCCGTCAGAACTAAGGTATATTTTATGTAGTCCCAGATTGAGTATAAAAATAGTGTAGTTACTATAATAAAATGCCAAGAGACAATTAGAATTGATATTAACAGAGTATTTTTAAACAGGGAGGCATGTGAGGAATATGTTAACGCTGTGCAAAAACTATCTAATAAGTTGTTGAAATTGATCTCTATGAGCTTGAACCTCTCAGCGAATCGGTTAGAGCCATTTTTCAAAGACCAAACCGCTTTTGTTAGGCTCAACCACTACCCGACCTGCCTAGCTCCTAATTTAGCACTTGGTGCTGGTCGGCATAAGGATGCAGGTGCTTTGACCATCTTGGCTCAAGATGATGTAGGTGGCCTAGAAGTTAAGCGAAAAACAGATGGAGAGTGGATATTTGTCAAGCCTGTACATAATGCTTTGATTATCAATCTTGGGGACGTTATGCAGGTGCCCTCAATTATCATTTATCTAGAATAGATCCCGATATATCTCGTGGGGCCATCTATTGTTATTGCACTAGCTAGTTTATACTAAAAGAATTGTTTCTCTTATAGGTATGGAGCAATGATATTTATGAAAGTATAGAGCATAGGGTGAGGGTGAACTCAACAAGAGAAAGGTTTTCAATCCCATTTTTTATGAACCCCGCTCTCTATGTTGTCGTGGAGCCGCTGCCAGAGTTGATAAGTGAAGAAAACCCAGCCAAATACAAGGGTTATCATTGGGGAAAATTCTTGGCTACCCAAAAACAGTAATTTAAATATGTTGACGTCGAAAACCAATAGATCATTGACTTGATAATAATATGTTTCTAGTATTGGGAATGTTGTCTCATGAATAAGAAAAATATGATGTTAGCTTTTTTGTAAAACAATTTATGGACCCTGGACTTTTATACTTGTAGGTGTAATGGTGGTGTATCATCTATGAGCCAAAATTTGGCATATTTTGATAAAAAGATATTTGCATTTTTATCTCTAACAGATTGTCTCGGTCTCGCTGATCAGATGTGTTGGTGATTTTAGTGTCATCAGGCCATTTGTCGTAATCAAGGCTGTCAAGATCAAGATCCTACTCAAGATCGTTTTTGTCTTTGCAAGATCAGAGTGTGGAGTACACGCTTGTTGAGTTATCATGTAATCTATAAGGACTGAGTTTGCAGGGTTTACGCCGTAACCAATTAGTTGATTACGCCGTAAAAGTGTTTGCATAGTTTACGCCGTAACCTGGCATATGGTTACGACGTAACCTTTGTGTCAGAAAGTTGGTTAAATTCGGTTTTAACCAACATTAACTGCATAAAACTGTCCTATTTTCTTGTGTTATATTCACAGGAACACATTGCGTCTCATAGACTGAACATAGAACGAAAATATATATAATTCCTCTAATCTCTTTGCTTTGTGATCTTGTGCCTAGAACACAAAGTGTTTTTCTTCTAGAATTATCCCGATAGAGATTTCGTGCAACCCAATCATTTGATAGGGTCGAAATACTTTATACGGAAAGTGGACTTTTACACGATTCTAGCAAGATATCCATGATTATCACATATACACACACCACAAATTTCTAACAAACGTATAAAGTATTTTGTATGTGATAATCGTCTTGGATGGTTAATCTGTGAAAGACGAGAAGTATGAAATAAAATATATTGGAGGATTACAAGTGGAACCGCTTATACATAGAAGTCTGGAACAAAGATTCATGCATGTTGGTTAAAGTGGGTGATATATTTGGGATAAGAACTTTGAAAGAAACGAGACTGAAGTATGACATAATAAGGTTATTAGAAGGCGTTCAATTCATGTATGTCTTCATACAATCTTGGTGAATCTTCTGTCATGAAACTATTATTTTGCCAAGTAAGTTTTACTTTTACAAATAATCATTTTTGTTGATTGATTGTGAAGGTATTTAGATCTTATGCCATGCGTAAATTAATTGTAATTTTGATGATGGGTAGTGGTAAAATTTATGTGTTAAAATAAATTTGAAAACCAGATGCCAATCTAATTAATTTTGCTTAATTTAATTGCCAAGTAATTATCAATAAAGATGACTCCAAATTATGCATAAGTGTTCAACATGTATATGTATGATTGGTAACCATAATTTGGCAGGTAACTGTAAAAATTTTTAGTTGTTTCTTGTTATGCCAAATTGAATCACAAAGGATATGATAGATAGAAATCCTATGATACTCGATGATCTCTTAGTAATTCTATATATCATTTTGTGATGAACCTAAAATTTTAATATGAATTTTGATGGTTAACATGCATTAAGTTGGCAGTCTTAATATGAATTCTGATTTGGAATTCGTATGTAATAGTGTTGCATGGTTCATAATGTAGACGTAAAAGTTGGACATTATTAGTTATCGAAAATTTGGCAGTTGACATGCACGGAGTATTAATCAGAGGTTTGGTAAATAATTTTGTATTCATATGAATAAATTATGAATATGTGTTACTGAGTATGTTTTAAATCTTGATGTTATTTGAATGTTATATCACTTTTCGAGATTTATGAGTTTTTTCTTCCAAGTATGTTTGCATGAAAGTGACTTTGTTATATTTGTGTGAGTAAATTGCTAAAATTCATGGTTACTCTTAATGGATGTTCAAAGTACAGTAAATCACATAACGTGATTTAAAAAGACCCGCTTTAATGGTTGTCTTTGTTTTCCTCATTATCTACCGTTGGTATAAGTAGGACATGCGTTGTGTTGATCGGTGTTTATTTAGAAAAATGAAATGTCTATTGTATAGTTGTATTTCATATGGAATAAGAGCTTCTAAACTCTACTATGACATAGAGTGGTAATCGTGCTGGGTGAATGGCAAAAATTATTTGGGAACGGTTACGCCGTAACCAATTAGTGGGTTTACTTTATAAACTCATTGGGTGGTGTTTTAAGAGATCAATTTGTATTTGTTACGCCGTAACCTATACGTAGGATTTACGTCGTAACAAGTGTGAATATTATGTTCAAAGAATTTGATCTTCTGTTTCGCCGTAACCATTTGATTTACGCCATAACCAGGAAAATGGTTACAAGATTACGCCGTAACACCTGATTGTTACGCCGTAAACATGAAGTCAGTATTAAAGACTTGTAGGATTCCCTTGACAAATTTAGAATTTATATAACAGAAGTTGAATTGCAACAAAATGACTTAGTTAAAACCTTACGCACAGATAGAGGTGGTGAATATTATGATCCTGTATTTTTCAATCTATAGGCATTATTCATGAAACTATAGCTCCTTACACACCACAACAAAATGGCGTAGCTAAAAAGAAAAATAAAGCTCTTGAGGAAATGGTTAATTCCATGTTAACTTACTCGGGTTTGAGTGAGGGGTTCTGGGAAGAAGCCATGTTAACGGCTTGCTATTTATTGAATAGGGTTCCTAATAAAAGGAACAAGACTACCCCATATGAACTTTGGTATAAGAAACGACCCAACTTGTCATATTTGCGAGTTTTGGGGTTGTAGAGCCGTTGTTAGGCTTCCTGACCCGAAAAGGAAAACTTTGGGTGAAAAGGTGTTGATTGCATCTTTGTTTGATATGCTGAGCATTCCAAGGCTTATATGTTTTATGTTATTGAACCTAATGACTCTGTTTCTATAAACTCAATTATAGAATCGAGAGATGCAATATTTGATGAGAACTGTTTCTCTTCTATACCTAGACCAAAGGATGTTATACCAAACTCTGTTGAATCTCAAAGGGATGATCATTCTGATGATGTACCAAGTGAGACTCTTGAACCTCGTAGAGGTAAAAGAGCTAGAAAAGCTAAATCATATGGTTATGATTTTCAGCTATATTTAGTTGAGGGATCGAGAGATCAAGTTGGATTCTAATACTCTTAATGCTATAGTATAGAGGAGGATCCTAGGACCTATAATGAAGCTATGCAATCTCGTGATGCTGCTTTCTAGAAAGAAGAAATTGATGATGAGATTGGTTCTATTATGGAAAATAATACATGGGCCTTATCTGATTTACCCTCAGGTTGCAAATAGATCTTCAAAAGGAAGATGAAAGTTGATGGAACAATTGACAAGTTTAAAGCTCGATTGGTAATCCAGAGTTTAGACAAAAGGAAAGGATCGATTACTTCGATACTTATGTACCAGTTTCTCGTATCACTACTATTAGATTGTTGTTGACTTTAGCGGTTATTCACAATTTAGTGATCCATCAAATGGATGTCAAAATAACATTTTTAAATGGTGATTTGGATGAAGAGGTGTATATGAAGCAACCGGGAGAATTTATTATGTCGGGTAATGAGCATAAGGTGTGTAAGCTGGTTAAGTCATTGTATGGGCTGAAATAAGCACCTAAGCAGTAGCATCAAAAGTTTGATGAGGTTGTCTTGTCAAGTGGTTTTCACTTAAACCAATCCGACAAGTGCGTATATAGCAAATTTGATAGCTCCGGTAAAGGCATTATAATATGTCTATATGTTAATGACATGTTGATTTTCGGAACTGACCAAAATCAAGTGGATAAAACTAAGAAGTTTTTGTCATCAAAGTTCTCAATGAAATATATGGGAGAGGCTGACGTTATTCTTGGTATTAAGATTAAACGTGAAAATAAAGGGATTGTAATTACACAATCTCATTATATTGAGAAAATACTCAAGAAATTTAATCGCGATGATTGTTCTCCGGTAAGTACTCTCATGGATCCGGTAGAAAAGCTTAAGCCTAATACAGGTAAACCCGTGGATCAGCTCGAATACTCAAGAGCCATAGGTTGCTTGATGCATGCTATGACAAGTACTAGACCGGATATTGCATATGCTGTTGGTAGATTAAGCAGATTTACTAGTAATCCTGGTAGACAACATTGGCAAGCAATAACAAAGGTTTTCAAGTACTTGAAAGGTACCATGAATTATGGTTTATCATATGTTGGATATCCTTCGGTATTAGAAGCTTATTCAGATGCTAGATGGATAAATCATGTTGAAGATTCATCATCTATGAGTGAATGGGTGTTCCTGCTTGGGGGAGGTGCCATTTTATGGGCTTCCAAGAAGCAAACATGCATCACTGGTTCTACTATGGAATATGAGTTTGTTGCATTAGCTGCTGCTGGTAAAGAAGCAGAATGGCTAAGAAACTTGATACATGAGATTCCAATATGGCCGAAACCAATAGCACCAATTTCTATCCGATGTGATAAGCGCTGTCACATTGGATAAGGCATAAAGTCAAATATATAATGACAAGTCTAGACATTTAGGTGCTAGACATGGTATGATTAGAGAACTAATCAGGAATGGTGTGATTTCTATTGAGTTTGTACAGTTGCAACGTAATTTAGCTGACCACTTGATGAAGGGTTTAGCTTGGGACTTAGTGATTAAATCAGTGATAGGGATGGGATTAAAGTCCATTTAAATCTACTACCTGTGAGATACCCAATTCCCCTCTAATACAATGTTAGAAGATGAATTCAATGTGGAAAGCTCATAGCTAGAGATTGGAACACATGTATTTATCCCGAGGTATGTGTTCAGACCTGCAAGTGATGTTAGGTTGAAGTTTACCTTCGTAATGGTTCTTTTGAAAAAGTGCAGCAGGGCATGACTAAAAGAAACCACCTATGTAAACATGAAGTTTAGCCGCTTCAAGAAGCTTGGACTTTGGCTTCCTATAGGTTCATTAATGGATTGGGACACATGGCTTGTAAAGTGTCAAGTAAACGAACTTTAGAGTTTTGTAGAAACGAATGTGTATAGTATCTTCAGGTATTCAAATAGATTGACGGGTTCAATCATTACGACACCCTGATTTTCGAATATTTGAAATGTGTATTATACTAAGATGAAAATTCAATCGCAAGACATTTTTATTTATGCATTTGTTTGATTCGTTATGTTTGTTTAACATAATGGCATATATCTTTATATATGTTGGTGATTTTAGTGTCATCAGGCCATTTGTCGTAATGATGATTTACTGGAGACCGACGAGGTTTTATGTTCGGCTCGGTAACAAGTTAGGGGAGTGTGGAGTACACGCTTGTTGAGTTAACATGTAATATATAAGGACTGAGTTTGCAGGGTTTACGCCGTAACCAATTAGTTGATTACGCCGTAAAAGTGTTTGCATAGTTTACGCCGTAACCTGGCATATGGTTACGCCGTAACCTTTGTGTCAGAAAGTTGGTTAAATTCGGTTTTAACCAACATTAACTACATAAATCTGTCCTATTTTCTTGTGTTATATTCACAGGAACACATTGCGTCTCATAGACAGAACATAGAACGAAAATATATATAATTCCTTTAATCTTCTTGCTTTGTGATCTTGTGCCTAGAACACAAAGTGTTTCTCTTCTAGAATTATCGCGATAGAGATTTCGTGCAACCCATGCATTTGATAGGGTCGAAATACTTTATACGAAAAGTGGAATTTTACACGATTCTAGCAAGATATCCAGGATTATCACATATACACACACACCACAAATTTCTAACAAGATGTATATCAGAAGACAGAAGTCTATGTATAAAGATAGTCTTGAGTAGCTTATAGCCTTATAGTAAGTGACCCCGAACTTAGTAGTTGATTTTTGATTTTGAATGGCTGTAAATATTTTGGTTAGGCTTATCGTTTGGGTTTCTGGTCTAAACCTTTCTTGTTGGGGTTCTGATTTTGTCGATTTTTAAGTGTCATTGAAAGTATACCTAAAACTAAAACGATATTTTGCCGGATAGTTGGAAAACATAGGCATCTTTCATGTCCTTTTCACATGAATAAAAAACATCTCCTCACCTTGTCGATATATTAAACCTGACATGACGAAATGGGCAGGTGGGACGTACGTTAATATCAACAGGTTATGTTTTTTTTCTTCATTTCATTAACATTTGATTATTTAGTCGATTGTGTATACATATGAGCATATGAAATTGAATATATGTATTAGTTATGGGAATCATATTTGTAATCACTAACTCGTTTAGTTTTGATCTATCACTATATACGACTGAACACTGGGGATTTGTTCATAATGAATATTAGGGCCCGTTTGGTATAGGGTTTTTTGCTTTCTTTGGAATGGATTTAGATTAAAACTAATTGTTTGGTTGAGAAAATTAGTTTCAAAAGTACTTTTGGCACCTCAAATGAATGTTTCAACAAAAGCCAATTTATATGTGGGTTTGAGAAAAGAAAAGCCTGCATTTGCTCAAAAGTTGTGCATTATTACATTTTATCTCTTTTTTAGTATTAATTAATACTATTTATACAATATCTAGGTGGGCCATTTTGTTATGATATTTTTTTAATTTTAAAATAATACTCCCTATGTACCATATTAAATGTCCACTTTGATTTTTTAAAGTCTTACTTTTCCAACTTTGACCTTAAATATTTTTTTTGTGTTGTGTAATATTTGATGAAAAAGATATGAATGAATTGAGTTTTAAATGTATTTTTTATTGGTATAACTTTCATCAAAAATTACGTAACACAAACAAATATATTTAAGGTCAAAGTTGAAAAAGAAATACTTAAAAAGTCAACAGTGGACATTTAATATGGGACGGAGGGAGTATTAAAGTCTAATCCCATTTTTAATTTTATTTACAACCAAACAAATTATGGTAATACACATTTCACAAGTCATACGACGTCGTTTTTGACTTCGTGCTACAGTAAAATGAACAGTACCCGACCCACTGGGCTCGATTACTATTCATCGGCCCCCCTAAAAAAAAAACTTTATAATACCCCTCCCCTTCTTTGGCCAAAAATAAGAAATAAAAAAAATTTATGGGACGTACTCTCATTTTTAACTATTTACGACTTTCTATCGGCCTGGGAAAAAAAAAAACGCGCGATTGTCATTTAATATAAGAACAAAAACAAACTATTAAACATGAGACCGAAAAAATACACCCGAAAAAAAATAAAAAATTAATGCCCCAAAACAACGCGCGAAAAATTAACGTCCGCAGCAACGCGCGGGTAATCTTGCTTGTTTTATACTACTATCATTCATTTTTTCTCTCCTACTTTTCATTCATACCTATTTCAATATTATGAATACTCAAGGTTGCAAAAATCGCTAGGCGCTCCCGGAGCGGTCGGGTAGCGACTAGCGATTAATCGGTTATG
>BQNB010024456.1:0-59382 GCA_026074375.1 Tanacetum coccineum | reverse complement strand
ACCAATTGATTAAAATTTGACATGAAAAATTCCATGGAGAGAAAAATTATACCACGATATTGCATGAATTCAGATTCCGATAGCTCCTCTTCAACAGTAAATTTTTCTGATTTTATATTTTGTTTTTCTTTTTTAATTTTTTTTTTTTTCAAAAAATTTTTATAAATAAAAAATAAAGAGAGAATAAAAATATTTACAAATTGATGTTTGATGGATCAAGCAGATTCAATTGCCAGAACCTCCAGTTCATCTGGAGTCAAACATCTCATACCGAGTCGTCTGACAAGATACTTAAACCTATCTTCCGATAAAGCTTTAGTAAACAAGTCAGCTAACTGGTATTCAGTTCCGACAAAGAATAATTCAACAATACCCTTTTCAACCTGTTCCTTTATGAAGTGATATCTGACATCGATGTGCTTGGTACGGGAATGCTGGACTGGATTGCACGAGATGGCTATGGCTGCCTTTGAGTCACAATACATAGGTATTTTATCAAAGTGGAAGCCATAATCTGTGAGCTGAGTTCTCATCCATAGAACTTGTGCGCAGCACGCAGATAAAGACACATACTCGGCTTCTGCTGAAGACATTGAAGTGCAGTCCTGCTTTTTGGATGACCAGCTGACTAACTTATCACCACCTAGAAATTGTATGCCACCAGATGTGCTCTTACGTGAATCGAGACAGCCCGCGTGATCCGAATCTGAAAAAGCAGTTAGTTCGAAACCGGTGTCCTTCGGATACCAGAGACCCATGTTAATGGAGTCTTTAAGGTACCGAAAGATCCGTTTAACCGCAGTGAGATGTTTCTCAGTCGGTTTCGCTTGATAGCGAGCACAATAACATGTTGCATGTACAATATCTGGTCTACTTGCTGTTAGGTACATGAGTGCTCCGACCATACTACGATATTTCGTTTGGTCGACCGGAGTACCACTCAAGTCAGCATCAAGGTGTTTTGTAGCCATTGGAGTACCAATGCTATCACATGAGGTCATACCATGCTTTTTAAGTATCTCTTGAGCATACTTAGCTTGGTTTATAAAGATACCACGAGGGGATTGGTGGATCTGAATTCCTAAAAAGAATTTCAGCTCCCCCATCATAGACATATCAAACTTGCTGTGCATTAGTTTTCCAAATCGTTTTGAAAGTTTTGGGTTCGTAGAACCAAAAATTATGTCATCAACGTAAATTTGCACAAGCAATATGTCTTCCCCATGTTTAGTTATGAACAGAGTTGGATCAATAGAACCTTTTGAGAATCCTTTGGATACCAGGAAATTGGAGAGTTCGTCATACCATGCTCTTGGTGCTTGTTTGAGACCATATAATGCTTTCTTGAGACGGTAGACTTTGTCAGGATGATATAGGTCAACAAATCCATCTGGTTGGTTTACGTACACTTCTTCCTTCAGAGGTCCGTAAAGAAATGTTGTTTTAACGTCCATTTGGTACACTGTAAATGATTTGTGTGCAGCATACGCAATGAACAATCGTACAGCTTCCAACCGAGCAACTGGTGCAAATGACTCTTCGAAATCAATTCCTTCCTTTTGAGCATATCCCTTAGCTACAAGACGAGATTTTTTTGCGATAAACAGTATTCTCCTCATCACGTTTGTTTTTCCAGAGCAACTTAAAGTTAATGACATTTTTGCAAAGTGGTTTGTCGACTAATTCCCATACATCTAATCGATCAAACTGATGAAGTTCTTCCTGCATTGATTCAATCCATGCAGAATCACCCATGGCTTCTTTGATGTTCTTTGGTTCGGTTCGACTCACGGTGAGTGCGAACATACACATCTCGCAATCTATTTCTAGCTGACGTCTTATTCTAACTGATTGAGAAGGATTTCTAATGACTTGTTCTAATGGATGATCTCTTGTCCAACGTTATGCAGAGGGATGGTGTTGATAGAAAGTATGCATGTTTGACGAATCAACATGACGAGCCGATGTCTCCCCTTGTTCTTGTACCTGGGTACTAAAGATGTTGATAAATTCATCATCGTCAAATTGTGCATTTTTCGGTATCGGTTTCTGCTTGAATAATGTTCTCAGGTGCAGTGATAGTTGGTACTTGAGTTGGAGTTTGATGTGTTGATTGAATGTTCAGATTCACCACAACAACAAACAGCCAAAATTCTCTAAAAAAACAAAAAAAACAAATAAAACAAATATGACCCAAACCACCAACGAGCATTCTCCCTCCTTATATTTGTGATATGTCTAATTACTCCTGTCATGAGAATATTGCCCTCTCTCTTCCCGCGTTCCGCCCCCCCACCATCCCTTCCTTCTTCCTTCCCCCCCCTTCTCTCTACTTCTTACATCCTTTTCTCTCTCTCTCCCCCCCCCCTCCTCTTCTTACGAACAAATGTGTAAGGAAGATTTCCAAGACCACAACCCTTAAGCAAAACCTCGACTTCTACATCCTCTTCCCTCTTCCGCGAGTCTCAATTCCATCCTTTGAGCATATTCCCTCTACCACACGACAAGTATTTGTTACGAAAGACATTATTTATTTTCTCTCCTCATCAACGGTTGTTTTTTTTTTTCAGAGCATCTTAAGTTCTAATGTACAATTTTTGCCAAAAGTGGTCAGTCGACTAATTTCCCATACATCTAATCGAATTCAACGGCGTGAAGTTCTTATCCTCATTGAGTCAAGTCCATGCATGAATCAGCCATGCTTCTTTGATGTTTCTTTGCTTCGGTTTGACTCCAGGTGAGCATTCCGAACATACACATCTCGCCATCTGTTCTCTAGCTGACGTCTTGTCTAACTGATTGCGAGAAGGATTCCCATAACGTTGTTTCAATGGATGATCTTTCTCTGTCCAATGTTGTGCAGAAGGATGCGTGTTGATAGAAAGTAACCATGTTTGACAACGAATCAACATGACGAGACAGTCTCTGCATGTCTTTCTTGCGTATCCGAGGTGTACGAGATGTTGATAAATTCCATCGTCGATCACATTTATTCATTTTCTATATTGGTTTACTCTACTTTGAACGATGTTCTCTCGCAGAGAGATGCTACTGACAGTTGGAACTGTGAGTTTGGATTTGATGTGTGACATGAATGTTTCAATGGAGTGTGATTCCTGTCAACATCGGTTTCTGTGAGTATAAAGTGGTGAGTTGTGTTATTTGTTGCGTTTATCAAGATTCATCACAAGCATTACCAACAGCGGAAGACTTTGACACAACAGAAGATTTCCATTGAGTAAACTCTCACTGAACATCAGACTATATAGCAAATTCCAGCTCATTTTGACGTTTTTACTGTCTCCATACAACTTGAGGAACAATCTTTTGAGGACCTTTGGGACTCGGACTTTAAACTGTCTTTGTTCAAGTACCGTTGTTTGTCAACCATCTTATATCATCGGGGTCAAGACCTACGTGATCCTGACCCCATTTCAGTGCAATTTCCCGTTCAAAGTTAAACAGACAATTGTTTCAACTATCATTCCTTGTTCTCTGTTAACATACCCTTAATAAGCCTTTCATCTGACTGTCTGAGAATACTCCAACAAAAATACATGCATTCACCTTCATTCTTTCACTTTTAGTCAAGATTTTCACCATTTCTGACGATATCGAGCATATAGATAACCGAAAGATTGAAAGAACTTGCACATACGGTTTCTCCTCTCGTGCATTGCTGATATGGTAACGGTGTTTTCCTCATGTCGAGGAATTACAAGTGAACCGGTCTTTGATTAAACTGCTGTTGCAAATTGCTTCACTTCCAGAAGAAGCAAAGGAACTTAGTGGTGCATTAGTATTGTCGAGTGTCACTCAACAAAGTACGGTTCCCGTCCTTATCGACAACGCCGTTTGTTCCAGGTTTTCGAGCAGTTTGAACGTTTCCTGTCTTATTCCCTCTTTGGGCAAAGTATGCACTAATCGTTTTAATTAAGAAATTCCGTGCCTTTGTCAGTTCGAACTGTTGTACACTTGAGCATCAAAATCCTCTTTAGGGACAAGTCTAGTGGGAAATCAATGAGACTCTAGTGTTTCGTCTTTGGACCTCAAGAAGTGAGTCCAGTATATCTCGGGAGAGATATTCATCAACAATTACGTGATACCATCGCTTCTTTCTCCATTAATGCTCTCTTCGACCCGCCAATTAGACCACCAGTCCATGTGTAGAAGTTGTAACCGTCTTTTTGAGCTCGGGGTAGTCTTAGTGTGAAAAGACTTTCTTTTTGCTTTCCCCAGCTCATCAAGAAGAACACAAGATGACTCTGTTGACAAATCTCTTCTACAGCTTGACGGAAGGTCATTCTCACACTATTATTCTTTGAAAGCAATTGATGAGGTCTGTCGAAGTTTAAATGAAGATAGACGACGATGCCACATATTAAACCATACGCTTGGCGGACGATGTTATGCTTTACAGCCATTACGTCAAATGGATTGGGAGTTATGTCTGACAGTCCTTGCAGAAGAAATGGATATAAAATCTGTGCACAAAACCTGTAGAAGATCATTTCCTTCAAATCACGAACACAACACATGTAGACTTCCGAAAAGCAACTTCCAAATCCGCATCACAGAATTGACCAACGGAGAATAAATTGTGATTAAGCCCTTCGACATACAGAAAACTCCGTGGTTGAATGGTAATTAGTTTCCTCTAAACAAATCTTTCCACTAACCAAGAATTATCGGGTGCATCATCTATGATCAGTCCAATCTTTACCGTGCATAAAAATTTTCTCTACCAATCTAGTTAAAATTTTGAGATTACCGGTCCTGTGCTTTGCGCGAGCACCTAAGAGTCGACGTTAATAAAACTATCTAGACGACTGCAACAAAGAATTAGAAGACCGATGGAGTATTGACAACAGTGGAACACCTATGCATCTTATGATCTAAATATTACATTACTAGATAGCGCATTTCTGAAGAAGGCATACTTAACTGATTTGGTTTAACATTTCCTTTTTGAGACTTATGTGCACTCCAATTGTCATGCCGTTGGTGTAATACTCTAGGAACTACCACCAAACTACATAGAAGGTAAGGAAAGGAATGACAGAGGAGGGAGTTAAGGGCCCAGTAGCTATGAGCTGGCTCGCGCTTTCACTATCTACTAACCCAAAGATGGACGGAGCTCACTTACCAAAAATTACACACGAGGATGCAATGGACGGGGTAAAAAAATTTAGAATAAAAAATCTACGACCTAACTAACTTGCTCATATAACTTCCTAGTTATGTTTCTAGATTATCTTAACAGTGGAGTCCTGTTGCAACAACACGGTTCTCTTACTTAATGTGACAACAGATTGGGTTCATTTTATGTTTGGGTTCTCTAAGTACTAAAACAGGCACAAGACATTAGTTGACTAGTCCTTAAATTCACCGCCATTTATATAATTTAGAACACATAAATCAATGATTGTATTCAGCATAACCACTGTCCCACAAGTAAACACAGACAAAGTAAACACATTCGAGGTCTTGTAGCATTCACAACTGTCATTAACACGCAGTTACAGCATGTTTAATATAATTGAAAACTTAAAACTATCCTACGGTGGTCTTCTATCTTCTATTGCTTCTTGCCTACGACTATCTGTTAAACATACTCAAACTCTCAGAAGATTCTCTTAAGCAGTGGGATCTGCTAACAACAAGTATAGCGAATTACTCCGTAGAGAAAGACAACGCGTTTGTTATGATTTTCCGTAATGTCTTTGAGGCAACTGAGGTGTTCTAGTATGAGTAGAAACTGTTGTGGTGCCACTTTATACATTCTCCTTGGTGCGATCACATTTAGAGGTGGTTCTTGACAATTGGCAACGCCATATTCTGAGGGCAAAATCTGATGCAGTGACTACGGTTTTGAAAAATCATTAGACACACTTTTGTTCTTGGTACACAGTCTTTGACTGTGAGAAATCTTTCTTTGCAAGAGAATCTGTATAAAAATAGCTGGTTTTACCTAAAATGGATTGTCTTTGACTTTAAAAGTATTCGGTGTGAGACCGAATAACCGAGTGATTTTCAAACTTAAGTATCACACATATTTTCCTTTCATCTTTCCTCAATGAGTTTTCTTCAACTCACCTTAATTGCAATTTTCCTTTGTCTTAGTAATTGAGTGCTTTTCAAGTCTTCGAATTTTCAAAAATACTGTCACAAGTCTTTCAGTAAATACGTTTGACCTATTTTCCTAGAGAGAAAAGATTTGTCATTTGTTATCTTTTCTTTCCACTGTTGTAAATCAAGTTCAAGATTATATAGCATGTTACTTTGAAGTGCTTTACGAAAACTCTAGTGGACATTGTTCTACTTTTTGACAAGAGCTCTTTTTTCAAGGTGTTTACATTTTTCTCCCGTGAGCTTTTTCTACGTATCACATTGCCAATCTGCGAATTATCTAACATCTAACATGTAATAATACCAAGTATTACATTCTGTGATCAGCATAGCTCAATATTCCATTGCAAAGTCGGAGTAAGTTCGATTACATTCAAAAACATGGTTTACTTTGAGTTACCAGTTGAGATTGAAGAGTGTCTAACTACTCCTGTTCAAGAGAATTAAAGATCTAAATCAGCAACCATTTCCTCTATACTGCAACACATCGTGAAATTGTATCTTCTAAGTCCGCATTTCAGATTCTAATTTGGGGGCCTAAAATTTCCTTCTATTATTGGTGTTTCTTGTAATGCAAGGATCGATGTACCAAAATATGTTCTTTGCACAACTTGTTTGTTTTGGCACAACGTTCCACTCCACAAAAATGCATCAACGTCACTCTTTTTTTAATCGTGAAAAGCTTCACTTTAGTATCTTTTACACTTTTCTGAAGCCCAAGGACTGGTCACCATCCATTCGTTTCTTCTAACGAAAGTTGATTGTTTTACCCAAACAGACTCTTAGGGAAAATTGCCTTATTAGAAGATGTCTACACGCGAGCGATTGACCGTTTTTGGAAAACGATAGAGTTGTTCAGATCCGACTTTTCCCAGGATGTGGATACGAACCAATCATTAAAGATTAGATCAACTGATCATAGGCAATCAAAACGGTCTGACATTAAATCGCTTATGAGATTGATCGAGCGTTCTTTTTCAAGACGAATCTCCGATCGTCAGATCAGGGGCTAACATTAACGCAAGGCGCTATCATTAAAAGGCAACCTATATCATAACAGACGATGATTCGCTCCTAGAGAGCTTTCTTTAGAACTCACAGTTTTTTGCGCAAAACTCGTTTTAAACAATTATCAATTAAAGCATATTCATTGACTTTGATACAGATTGGCCGGTTCTTATATTACAATATCATTCAACAACTTGACTTTGTTTTCTAAGCAATAGGACTTTATAATAGCCTGTCTTCACCGAGTTTTGTAAGACTTAATCTGAGCCTCGTTTGCTTTGTGACATTATGGAGATGGTTTCTGATGTGCACAAGCGGCCCTTTTTCATAGAGCGAAATCGTTTGATTTTAAATCATTTATTTTTTTGAGTATATGTATTGAGATGATTTTTTCACAAAATCATTTTGTATGCACATTAAATCCCCTTTTAGCTTTGTGCCACAATCACGAGAGATCCATCCCACCTTACTGAGCGCATAATTCACATCATTATACTATCAAGGTTCCGCTTGGAACTACACTTAAGGTCTTAACACAATCACTGGTAGTCTGGACAGTTCATTGTTTTTCTTCTTTGAAATGGTTATTTGAATGATCTCTAAACTCTAAAAAATTAGGACAAGACCGAAAGAAAAACGGACAAAACATGTGAGCCTAACTAAATAAAGCGAAAAAAAAAAAGCAGAATAAATCAAGAAAATAAAAAATCTAAAAAAAAAGTCTAAAAGAAACTTTTATTCTTATTTTGAAATCCTCAATTTCACTTTCCAAAGTTACCAACTAACTCCTTGTTTGATGATTCCCAAAATTTTTTCGGTTTTTTTACTGTCTCAATTTCACATTTTTAGTTTCTCTGAATTACAAAAAGCAAGCAGATTACGAGTCTTGATCAAGTATCATTCAGTTTCACTCCGTCATCTCTGACTCATAATCATAACATATATCCAATGAATCAATAGTGATATTGGAGTCACCTTGTTCCGTCAGATATATGTCATTTCTAGATTCAGGTTGCTCAGGATGTTCATTTTCCATAATACCCGTTCCTGCGAGTATTGTTCAGCTTTCTAGTAACACACGTGTTGAACCATCTTCCTCAACCTCAAACCCAATGAGGATAATACCCGGTCCTGCGGGTCTCGTTCAGCGAGCCAAGCTGCTTAAAGAAAATGTATTTATTATTCTTCTGATATCCGGATGGGGCCTTTAAAATGTCGACAACAAGACATATAAAACCTAGTTCACCAAGTAATTCATAGTAATCGAACTTTTTTTTATTTTTTTTATTTTTTTTCTGCATTTGATGTAGATAGCTGAGTGATTCTTCTAGTTTTTTCTTTAGAAATGACACCTGCAAATGATTCTTCCAAAAAACCATCGTTTGGAATCAACACCGTGCTTAAATCTATTTGAGTATGAGAAACGAATGCTCTTGGAGATTTAAATGTGACCCTGAAAGATCTATCAGGTACAATACCTGGAATAATACACTACAAAGTCCTTGCTGTGGGTAGTTATGGAAATGATATTACTGTAGGAGCTGCTATGATACTTGCTAATGTCTCGGTTTTTACTCCTAAACCATCAGAGCATTACCTTAACATTACAAAAAGAAATGTGGTTGAGGTTTTCCAAAAGGATACGATTTCATTAGTTTAACATTATTATGTAATGTTTTTATTATTATTGTAATTTTCAAATTCAGTATTGTTATTAAATTCCGTAATGTAATTTTCAAATTCAGTTCTTGGAAGTGCCTGTGTTAAACCTTAACATTATTATGTATAGATACGTTTTTAAGGTGTGTTCATGTTTGTACCATTGGCATGTCGAGGTGATATCGTTATACATAAACACATTCATATCATAAAAGTTTAAACAAAGTCTTCACATACAATAAAAAACATACGAATTACATTGCAAATGACAAACTACTCCAAATCAAGTTTTTCCATTTCATTAAGAACTTCGTGAAATAGTGCAGCCGAATTAACTGTGTGTTGTTCCGGATGCATATGCATTTCCATTGTTGCCTTGAGTACACTTATCTTTCCACGCAAGTGCTTGCAGTTTGAGCACTCTGCATTTCTTGACGATCCTTGAGAATAGTTTCGAGGTGTTAAAGGTCCTGAAGAATAGCTTGGAGGTGTTGAAGGTCCTGAATAATAGCTTGGGGGTGTTGAAGGTCCTGCAGATGGAGCTCCAGGAGAACTCATCAATTGACGAAGTCGGGTCTCTTTCCAAAAAAAATCCACATCCAAAATGTTTCGGAGGCTGTTAAATAGTAAAGAAATCAATTCTTTTAACAACTAACCAGAATATTAATATATTCTGCAAATAAAAAACATGTGATTGTTCACCTTTGATTTTGGACATGCATAGTATAGTTTACCGTAACTCTCAGGTTTATACGACTGTCGGAGAACTACATCTCCTTCTGCACAACTACACGCAAAAGCTTCATGTGGCACCATATTCACCATCTTTTTGTGGTTCTGATGGTAAGAGTGTGTGATATGTTTGTGGTTGTCATAGTATCTGCTTTTATAGTATCTTTTTGTGGTTGTGATGGTAAGAGTGTGTGATAAATTTGACACAATACATAAAAGTGATACAGTCAACTCAAATAGTATATTTTGTTAGTGAATTGACAACTCATGTAGATCGCGCAAAGTTAAGAGTGATCTACTCAATGTCAGAGATTTGTCCTATCAATGCTTTAAAATAAAAGTTATAATTATGAGTGATCCAGTCATTGTAATTGTAATGTTTTTATCAATGTCTACTTATTATGTTTGGTCTATGACTTGTCAAATCATGTAACAGAATTTTCAAATCATGTGCATACGTTATATATAACATGTCGGGACATTCATAATACAACATTACCAAAAAAAACATATCAATGGACGAATATTCAAAGAAATTCAAAGTAATATACAATATTATTTCACTCAAAGCGTTAGGATTTCAACATACAACACATACAAAATTCAAAACTAATCATAACCACAATCTCTAGTATCCTCACACCTAGACCTATAAAAAGTTGTACACATATGATTTCTAAAACTCTCAAAAAACTGTCCAGTATTACCTTGCACTACTGGCTTTGTTTGTGAACACAAACTATAGATTAACCAACATGTGATGACTCCACAATCTGACAAGTTGGTTTGTCGAGGGACATATATATCCAAACCTTGATTGTATGAATACTCAAAATTATGCGGTCGTCTAGTTTCATTTAAACAACCACGATCTTCCAAAATGTGATTAAGCACGGGGGTCCAGCAATTAATTAGTAGCGATATCACATCCTTGTTTACCTCACTAGCCATGGAGTCAAACACGTAAAAATGAGAATTCGCTAAATCTATAACACCCGTGGCCCAATGATTTCCAGCAACATGTATTGGCAAAAACACCTACAAAGATAAAAACAACTAATTAAATACAATTCATGCATAAGTTGTATTAAAAGTTTTATAACGAATAACTAAAAAGATAAGTACCCAATCAACATCATTCCAAGATGGATACGGACGCGTGGAACCATCCAATGTTCCAATGACGTGAGGGTCATTCACAATGATAAATTGGTTGTTCTCTGGATGTACACTTATTGTACTAGTATAGGCCACTGTCCAGTTGGCATTTAAAGGCCTCCTCCTAATCAGTAACTCCATCCACGAGTTCATGTGCTGATTCAAAACATTGTAACAAAATAAATAGATGTTTTTGGCTAAAGGGATTTAAAAAAGTTACTCATTTCGCTTTATTAAACTTGTATAAATAAACTTACCTCTCCACCCAACCAACCAATTGGGGTGCCATATGAAAGACTTTGCATGTCAGGCCTACACAAATGAGGGGCCAATTCTTGCCAAAAAGTAACTGGTACTATATAACCTCTCATATAACAATCCAAGTAAATCTGATAGGGGTTATTTAGAAAGTGCAATACGTTTTCATAATTTCCTCTACGCACCTAATCAACCTAGTTAATAACCAATATTAGTACACATACTTACATTATTTTATTTGTTCATCTATATACAAGATTAGCAATTACCTTTGCAGGGTCCACGTTATCATAGAATAAGATATTACCAGTAAATTGGGAATCCAAAAACGTAACGTTATTCTCTTCTTCATTGTAACACTCAAAAATACCCCCAAGATTCAAATGCGATAAATTAGCCGTCTTCCCCTTATTTTTACTTTTGGAAACACGCTGTTTTGGTACCATTGTAGTAGGAGCTTGTACCGTGAATGGAGTTACTAGATACTTGCTAGGAACTTGTTGCCTTTTCCCTCTATTCGGAATATTCTAAAAAACAACAATTAATAAGAATTTATTAATTCATGATGGGTATTACTATATAATTATATTCGTATATAAAAATAGGATTACCTGGTCAACTATGCCATCAACATCATGTTGCGTGTCAATAGTGGTTTGCAAATTTGGCCTACCCATATGAGATGGCACTCCCGCAAACGAATTGTAAGAACCAGGATGCGGCGAGGGTTGCCAATAGTGACTGGCCGACTGCTCTGGCATTTGTCTTTGCCAATCAGATGAACCAGGTTGGGACCGCATTGGGGTTTGGAATTTTGGTGGCGTACCCTGTGAACACCCATAAATACAAAATTATATTCTTTAATTACAATACCTTATATTAAATGTACAAAAATTATACCTGCATGGTTCGGAATTCACTAAAATCGCTTAACCCATAATGTTGTCCAACAATAATCGGTACTGTATTCTCTTGTCGCACCGGCCGAGCATTCATCTCTTCCCTAAATTTTTTCATTTCTTCCTTAATGTCATCAACATCTTTTTTATTTCTATCAAGTTCGACTTTTTGTTCAACAAACTGTCGGTAAATTTCTGAGGGAATTTCATGCATATTTTGACGGCTTATATCAAAAGGTACTCGTTCAACTTGATCAATAAAGCCGTCGAAGTATGCCTTACTAGAAATCCACCAGTCCGATCGAGCCTCATTATCGTCTGGTGTCAATCTAGCAGCAGGTATATTTCCCTTTAAAAAATAGACATTCATTATTAAATAAATAACATAATCAACTTAATAAACTATTAACCTAAATAAAACTCACTTCGAAAAAAGGAATAACCATCTCTGCCAAAAATCTTCCCTTTTTCTTCCTCCAAGTAGCAACTCTAGGGTACCGATCAGAACGATAAAAATACCGGATCGAAGTTACTCGGAAAGACTCCAAAATCCAAGTCTAAAAAAAACACATTGTTTTAATTAGTTTACATTATACATATAACTTAAATGCCGAATTAAAAATTATAAACTTATTTTTGACATACCTTGAATGCCCAAGTATATCCAAACAGTGAATACGTTTTCGCATCATTTTCATTTGTAGGCTAATCGACATACAAGGGCCCCTAACGTGTAATGTTTGCGTTCCTAAGTTGGGAGTACAATGTTGGCCACACATATGAACCCCACGGATATTTGTTCCACGCGACTCTATCATTTGCTATTCTTAACAACCACTCAGGGACATTACGTCTACTCTCCGCACCTAATAAAACAAGTAGCAAAATGCCTAGACAACAAAGGCCAACAACATCGTCGTTGTATAATTCAGCAAATGTAGGGCCAACAATCGCATTTGCTATGTCGATACCCGTAATATGTTGCCCATCTAAATGTAACGGAAACACACGTCGTCTAAAAGGAAGATTTGCTTGGGGGTCATACTCCTCCTTATTTTCGACCCCAAACCTTAACCCAGTTACTAGGCAGAATTCCTCTCTCCCAAATTGTATACTTAAATCATTATTTATATAGTAATTCAAAGGAACATTTTCATCATCATCATTTTCATCATCAATTTGGCGACCTAACATAAAATGTATTAATATACAATTCTCTACAAAATCAGTTTGATCTAATACCCAACCAAAACAGGATAGCCTAAACAGTTCTTCCCGGGGAGCGTCACTAATTAATTCTTTAATTTTTTTAAGCAACTTTAACTTACTTCTACATGTAACAAGAACATGGGGTACCTATTTGAACAAATAAATAAATAACCATATATTACTACACATATATACATCAAATATTCAAATGATACAAAATAAAAATATTATACCTCGTAACCGCGCATATCCATCTTATAATAAACAAGTAACCCACGAAGTCACCAAAAACAAAAACCCTTTCAATAGATACCGCACCCACACCACCTCTAAACCACCGCAAACGCTAAATATCAACAATGAAATACCTCAAACAATGAAACCTTCACACAAACTTCAGCTTCTGTTTCTTTTAAACTTGGTAATGTATACTTAAGAGAAAATTAATATCACTTCCTTTATATTCATATTCGGTTCATAAACGATCAAACTATTACCGAATTTGCAGTGATGATACTATACATTTACTGTTCATATTAAAGACCTAAAATCCAAAAAAAAAGTGGATTGCGTGCCATATGACGCGATTTACATGCAAAATGACAAGTTATGCGCGGTTTACAATGAAATATGTATTAAAAAGTTCTGACGATTTACATGCAAAAGTTTTTTTTTATAAATCACGCGTGATATCACGCGATTTACATAAAATACAAATGAGGGCTTGTTTTTTTATTATTATTCTCACGAACCAATAAAACGACGACACGCGTGCAAATGTAAATCGCGTTTGATGTCGCGCGATTCAATAGGTCATTTTGAAAAAAAAAATGTCGGGGGTTATTCCTAGATCACACGAATTACAATTAGTTACTGCGAATAATTTCGCGCAAATCAATTCCCTTTTTTGAACTAAGACTACCACATGTTAAAGAAGCTACTTTTGCATATCTTATGTTCAACAAGCTGGCAATTTGCATGGGATTGTTATATCATTTTATTTGTACTCGTATTATATTGTATTTTACTGATTAAGTATAAGCTCTATGAAAAGAATAAGCTAATGAACCAGGGGTGAGCATAAAAACCGAAAAATCCGAATAAACCGAGCAGAAAAACCGAAAAATACGAATAAACTAAAAACTGAAACCGAACCGAGTCGAAAATAACTAAACCGAACTAATAACCGAACCGAATTTGTCAAAACCGAACCGAACCGAACTACGATTTCGGTTCTCAGGTTGGATATGGGTTTGGCAGTCTGAACCGAGAACCGAACCGATAACCGAATTTAAATAAATATATATATTTTTTATATATTTATATAATATCAAAAATCACTTTCTATTTTTGAAATAATATTTTTTGCTAAATATCTATGTGTGTTTTTCTTTTTTTAAATAAATAGTGTAGTTCGGGTCAATCCAAAACTCAAACCAAATTCAAATTCGGTTTTTGGTTCGGTTCTCAGTTTTTCCGGTTCAGTTCGGTTGAATTCTAGTTCGGTTCGGCTCGGTTTTTGGGTTGACTCAAAAAAAATTTTAACCAAACTAACCGAACCGAATAGCCCGATAACCGAACCGATCAACACCCCTAAAATGAACAATGTTTTAAAAACCGGTTTTTTAATTGATCCGTTCGAGTCGCCGGGTCACCGGTTCAACCACCGGGCCAAACTGGTTTTCTAAAAAATGAAGATTTTTTACTAATTTAGCTTGCCAAAAACTAAAAATCTGTGAAGTTTATTGCCACACATATAAAAGCTAAGAAATTTAATACTGAATGCACAAATTTACGTTGAGATCCACATTCAAAGAACAATTGTCTTATTAAGATAAATTTAACCATGTCACAAAACATTCAAATTACCACAGCAACATTACTTTTTTTCTACTATACTACTTTAAAAGTAAAATTTAGTAGTAAATTGGTCTCACATTATTATATGACACAAACCCACTTATGAAACTTGGTTTTGTATGTTTAGTAAAAATACAGTATGTTAGGCTGCCACTATGGTCGGTCGCCGTCGATCGGCCTCATTGTGGGTCGATCGGTCGCCGGTGCATTTTGGTTTTGTGAATCGGTCACTCGACCGTTGTCAAGGCATGCATAAATCCAAAAACAAATATCCCATTTTGATATTAAATAAAAATAAACTATTTAAAATTTAAATTTTTTACCACTATAAATACCCAACTCATTACACCATTTTATACACACATTCAAACCACTTCTAATTTTTATACACACAATGGCTTCCTCTTCAAACCGCCGTGGAAAGGCAAAGACGTATGAACCATGGACAACAACAGAAGAGATCGCGTTGTGTAAAGCTTGGTGTGAGGCGATGAAGAACTACACCACAAGAGACATGAGAACCGGGTTTTGGTTTAAGGTTTTTGAAAACTTTAAGAAAGAAATAGGGGGACTATTCAAAAATACGATACCGTCGTTGTCAAATGGAAAAATTCGATTCGTCCTAAAGTTGATGCGTTTAGTGTCGTTTACAAAAATGTCCAACGGATGGACGAGAACGGGTCTTCTGACCTCGTTTTGTTTCAGAATGCGTTAGCTGAATTTCAAAATGGGTACGGGCATCCCTTCGCAATGGAGGCGTGTTGGAGAATTTTGAAAAATCATGCAACTTGGACAGAAGTTGAAATGCCAACATACCAAAGACGTAATAATTAAGTTTAGTTTAAATTTCTAATGTATTTTATTTTAATATGTAATATTTTTTTATGTAATGTTTTTTTTATGTATTTGAATAATTATGTATTGTTTTTAATGATAATGTTTTTAATATGTAATGTTTGTTAATTCAGTATTATTATTTTCAATTCAATACTCAAATTTTAAATTTCAACAGCTAGTTTTCTCTTATTATAAATACCCCTTCACATCATTCATTTTCTCCAATATTTTCTCCCACAACTTCTTAAATTCTGTATTCAAATTTTCAAATCCAACAGCTATGGATAAGAAACAGACCCAAAGCAATCCTTCAACACCCGAGAAACCACCCATGCCTCCCATTTCTTCATTTCTAACGATCGAGGAATCAGATCATGAACGTGAGATATGTCATGGATATCTCACTGAGAAAGAACACCAACAACCACTTCTTGATGAAGAAGCATTAAGAGAGACGTTAGAAGAAGAAGCAAAGGCTGAAAAAGAACGAGCAAAAGCTGAAAAAAATGGGATGAATTTGTTAACTAAGAACAAGCTCATGATAAGTAATTCAGGTTAAAATTTGTAGTGAAATCTGATTCAGAATACGAAACAGATTAATTTAGCTATGTATCGTTTTTAATAATTTAGTTATGTTATTTTATTGTAATGTTTTAATGTTATTTGAATTATTTATGTAAGGTTTTTTATTATTTGTGTAATATTTTTTAATTTTAATAGAATTTAAATTTGGTGTTAAAAAAATTAAAAATGAAAAAAAATGTAGGTCGCCTTGTAGTGGCAAAAGATCATCTGTAGATCGCCGGAGAGAGAAAGTTGATGTGGCAACGCAAAGTACAGGTCGCGACCCACCCTTGTACTGGGTAGCCTTATTGTTTCCACTTCCCAGCTCACTATTGAATCCCCAACCATAAGGCCACAGCATTAAAACTATAAAACTAACCACAGGTAAAAACAAACTAACCATAGTAGTATAAATTCAATATTCCGTATTAAACTACTCCGTATTAAACTTGGTAACTTCACTACCTCCTTGTTCTTACCTATTAAGTACCAGTTTCTTTGCATTCCCGCCATCATCCCTGTCAACATCATTACTAACAAAAATGAAAACATAGAACCGGCCGGTTTTGAGAAACCGGTTCAACCCGAGTCAGCCGAAACCCGACGGTTCAATCCGGTTCTTAAATAATCAAAAACCCGGTCACGTCTGGCCCGGTCTCCGATCCGGCTCCCGATTGAACCGGCCGGCTCGACCCGGGTTTTAAAACATTGGTAATGAATACTACAACATTATTTATTACTCTTTTGACATACATTCCCTGCAATATGTTTAGTGATTTGTCTCGCTTATTAGTTTAATAAAAATTTGTTATATTTTAGGTTGATAATGCACAATCATGTAGTTTAGGCTGGTGGTAGTGGTGATAAGCTTATCATTTATCTTACGGTCAGTTTAGTTTTCTCTCTTGTCTCACTTCTCTTCATCATACATCACCTTTCATTAAATACTCACTTTATATCAAATATACCCCACTAAATATCATACACACACTCACAAACCGAACAAAAAACATTAAAAAAATAGGCCTATAATTTTTACCACTCATGCATGGTGTGTGGCTCACTACGCTCTCCTCTTTTTTCCCTCACTCACACGTGAGATAAAGGAGTGTGTTTGGCTGCTCACGGGTGAGATGCTCACTCAACAAACCATCTTATCGCCACTCCCTCTAGTCTTAAATCAGATTTGGTCATGAGAGATCTATGTTCAAGCTCGATTTATTATTAGTGTAGGGTTTGTAGTAAATCATTACATTTGGTGAGACATGCATAAATAATACAAGAGATTGATTCCCAATAAGAAAGGAAAATATATACACCAATAACCACATTTTCTGGTTTTACATGATTTAGGCAATCGTTTTGTGATCTTATATATTCATTGTTCATTCCCCCTTCAAGCGAAGAGGTGGTGGACCAACGTTTAATGAGGATGGTTTGAGTGTCATTGCTACTAAACCTGATACTCCCTTGATGCTTGACTTCTATACATCTAACATGTACATGCAATCATGAAGCATGTCAAGTTATACATCTAACATGTACATGCAATCTTGATGGTGGACCAATGATTGAGCTTCGAGCCGATGTTGAGTTGAAAAATAATATCATAGTGACTATGCCTAAAGTTTTTGGTGAGGGTTTCTATATGTGTACTATACGTGTTGAGTATGAGTGCAAACCTTCCAGATGTTCAAGTTGCAAGGTATTTGGTCACGTTTTAGATTAGTGTCTTAAGAATATTGTCTTAGATGTGGTGAAAAAATTGAAGAATCCTAGACAAGCTGCTAGAGATGTTCAGGTTGGTCCAAAGGTGGGTTTTAGACCAGTTAAGCAAGTTTATAGACATGTATATAATAGGAATAATGCCAACACTAGTGCTAAAAAACAAGCTGTGATTTCTAGTAAAGAGGTTAGTAATTCAGATCCATTTGATGTGTTTAATTCGGTTGAAAATGATGATGACATGGGTACGAATGGGCGGAATTCAAAGTCGGCTGGGAAGGGGCCTAATTCTGACGTGTCTCCATCGAATCATGAATTCTTTAATGTGGCATCTAGTAGTACTAGTACTACCTTGATAGTTGACATAATTTATAAGAACATCCCTGAAGAATCCTATATGACAGAAAGACCCATAAAATAAGTAAGTAAACCAAGATCTGTCATAGAGAACTCCTGATGCAATGAATTAATAATCTGTTGTAAAAACGTCTCAGAGATAAACAAGGATAAGTAAGGAGTATGAGTACCCTGTCGATAGATAAACAATGATGAGTCACAACGACTATGATAAAACCCAACAAATGTAATATAAGCTACAAACCGCTAAAACCAAGCCTAAGGAGCATGCTTGATCTCATAAAGAGATTGCCGTAATAAACAGACATGATCAGGATGAGAGGAATCACTGAACCCGAGAGGTTAATGCATATAAACTGTGTCAGATAAATCACCATGCAAAAAGGCATTCTTGACATCAAGCTGATGAACATGCCAATGTCGAGAAATAGCCAAGCTGAGAACAGTCCAAATAGTACTGGGTTTAACAACCAGGCTAAAAGTCCCATCAACATTAATACCCTCAACCTGTGAACTACCATTCGTAACAAGCCGAGCCTTGTAGTGTGGCACCCCGTAAAAACTAGGTTCTCTTTTCCTTAAGTAAAATTTATGTGTTGCAAACTATGCAAATTTTACCGTTAATCTCAACAAGAAGTCATTCTATGATTGTCATGCATTACTCCTTGTCATGAAAAGTTTAATTAGCACGCGAATATCACCATTATTGCTCTTGTGTCTAAAAGGATATTTTAGAACGTGTAGCGATAAAAACCATACTTATTTCACAATTGTAAAACAAAGCCATTTACTCGTATCATTTTACAAAACCATCTACACTCAATACCCGTGACTAAATTCAAAAAAAAGATGACAACTAGACATCATCATGCACACTTACATACTACCCCCACTAATTTCTTATTTCATTTCAAACTTCACATGCCTAGATACGTCTCATCACCTGGTACTCTTTTCAAAAGCTAGAACACCTGATTCACAATAGTGTTCCCTTTATAGAATAGTAATAGGAAAAGGTTAATTATGGTAAATAGTATCATGAAAACATCATCATCACCATTATTCCCTAATAGTGCATACAAATAGTACCAATTCACATGCAAATGAAAATAATCTCAGGAACCAAGTAAACATTTTGTGTATAAATGAGAAACCATACATGCACACTTTTAGTATATCTAAACTTTGAAAATAAGAAGTAAGCAATAAGGTTCGAGTCTAGGGTTTTCGTTGGGTTCACAAGCCTAGAGACGCCGGGTTGGAAAGGGGAGAAGCCAAGGGAGGTTCGACCTCTTACCACCATCACATTCCTCGTCGTTTGGCGAACTTGGACCTCGGTGAGTCATCTCTTAGTCTAACTATGGCATTATCCTTGTAGCCTAGCATTCGACCAAAACCAAAGCGCGTCTAGTCTTGGCTAACTAAACAAAAGCCTCGACCTTGCTTGGCTAAGTACACGACATATAACCCATGCGTGGTTCGTAGATACGTACGCATGCAAAAAACTTAAGTCTTACCATGCATAAAATATCGATGCATAGAAAGCTAGTAAACAACAGATCCTGCGTGAAAACTTGTAATGAACCAAGAGAGTTCATAAAACTCTAAACATTCACGTACATGATACACTACGTTGGCTCACTAGGGACTAGCAAACACTAGGATTATGCATAAAATGTTATAGGGCCTATTATGTTGTGACCTCGACCTATAACATGGACGTGACCATGTAACCCAAGACTAACCACAACGAGTCATTGCTCGCTGTTAATGTGTCACTGACTCTGTAAAAACAAGCACATCGTGCTCATTGGTGCGTGCCCAGGCCTCGTAAACGCATGACATAATAAGGCCATCACATTTGAACCTAAATGTGATGCAGTGGGCTGCTGCCACTGCTGAAACCGTGGGTTTCACAGCAAGCAGCTGCCACTATCGCAACCTTTTGGGGCTACGGAAAACGCCACCACATCCTTAATTTTGGCTTGTATTTACCTCTTGTAACATAGAACCATGCTGGATTAAGCAAGAAAACCTAGTTATGAATACATAAGGGTGCGTTGGGGAGGAAAAAGAAGACCACAATAGTGGTTACTAACCATACTGTTGTTGGCGGAAAAACAAAAGGGAAAGTGGCAGACATGGGGTCGGTTCAGGCTTATACTAAGAGCAATAATGCATAAAAATTTCCATTTTTAAAACTAGACATTAGTAGTATTAAAACTTGCATGTTGTCGAGCTCGTGGGTCGTGTCAGCCAAACCCAATTGGGTTGTCAAACTCTTTAACGAGCCAATATTATTTCGATAAGTAGGAAATCTAAATAACATTTTTTTTGATGATCTAGAATTAGTGACAACGAAACCAAGCTTTTGAACGAGATAGATTCGAAAAGTTAGATGAATCATAAACCACGCATTTTTGACAAGCTGGGAATAATAACAATGAAATCGAATTTAGAAATGTATAAACGAACTTGACACGGTCTATATAATTCGACACTAAAAATATTTTAAAACATATTCGGGTTTTTAAACGTAAAAGTATAAGAGTTAAAGAGTAGAAATTTAAAATATAAAAGTTACATATATTATATATAATACTAGTTGGAAATAAAGGGATTAAAAGTGACAATACGATAACTCAAGGGTTAATTTTGTAAATTACTTAATAGAGAGACTAAAATCCACTATTCCGAAACTTAAGGGTATTAGCTATAAATAAATAAGCTTTATAAACAAATTAAACGAGTCGAACGAACCGTGAGGTATAAAAGCTGATAGTTATACAAATTAATTGACGGCTACGTTATAAGTAAATAAACGCGATAGGAAAATATATAGACTTAGTAATTTACAAATAATGCCTATATTTTCCCAAGGTATAAGTCACATGAACTTGTAAATATAAGTTATGATGCATAATAGTATCAATCCCTGTATATACGCACTTATAGTTGTAAAGTCGTGTAGCATCCCTAGAGCCAACGGTTTAATCAACATTTTGAAAACATAAAACGTTATCTCATAAACAACAGTGCCCTTGATGACATGCATTGATCCATTATCAATTCTAGGCGATTAACTGACAAGGTGAGTTTTCATAGCCCCTACTTTACTGTTTTAAATAATCTTTTAGGGTGAGAACATCATTTATTTTTAACAGTTGAACACAAGTACATTTACTGAATTACTATTGGGTCTAAGTCCCTATTCAACCCAACTTGCTATGTTGCCCAATTTATCATAAATCGTTAATTACTTATAAGCGCGAATGTTATGGTTAGATCTATCAGGATTGACATCCCTGTTTGTCTTGGATTGACATTAGTCAAGCAAACACAGTTTCATTTGAGTCAGTTACGGATGTCGCGGGTTAAACATCTGTATGGGCTTATCTTTGATGATACATGTTAACGCTTCGGTGTCATGAGCTTAGACAATAGTAAATACTTTTCATTGTGATATATAGGATTACTATATTTCATGCTATGGTTATAAATCTTGTGGTTCATCACTATTATCAAACAACAAAACCTATGAACTCACCAACTTTATGTTGACGTTTTAGCAATGTTTTTCTCAGGTGTCCTATCTTACGGAATATGTGGAGTCTGCATTGGTATATTGGCATGTAGAGGTCTATCTCTCGTATCAAGTCCTCTTCACGCCATGAAGTCACAATCCTAAATCCAGTCTTCCGCTGCAGTGAAATTTGGGGGTGTCACATGTAGCGACTAAGTGTGCCATCCGCTAAATACTTGGGGCGAAATAACCACATACAATGAATAATATTTGCATCTGTGGGTCATGGAACAAGAGTCCAAGTACCATTTTTAATAAGTGCATTATACTCATAAGACATAGCATTTTGCCAGTTAGGATCATTAAACGCGTCACTATATGATTTAGGTAAAGGAGAGACAGAGGACACATGAAGAGTAAAAGTTGAGTGGTACAATTAGACCTGACACAAAAACGTGTGACCATAGGGTGAACCAAAATCGGGTTCGGGTTATCATTAGGAGCGAATTGAATTTTGGAAACGAAAATGGAATTGGTCTGTTGAGTAACGGGAGGCTGTTGGGACGAATGCAATGGCCAGAGTTGGTAACAGGTATTGAATAACCATCACCAACCAAAATAGATAGGTAAATGCACGAATTAAAAATAGTACAATGACTAGATACAGAATTATTAAGATGAGAACTCGCACGTGTATCCATGTTCAAGTTTCCCGAAGCGGGATCCTAGAGTGTCATAACATTAAAGGCATGTACCAAAACTATCTCCTGGCCCGAAAGAAGACCTGTAGGACCTAAAGGAACTTGTTGACCCAAACTAGTTTGAACTGGTTGATTGACCTGAACCGTATGAACCGGGCTGGTCTGACCCGTCTTACCCAAGTCGTTCTGACCCGGTTGGCAATTCTGCTGACCTGGTTGATAACCCGAGATGCTCGAACTAGTATGTGATTGGGCTAAGTAAAAACTTGGGCCGAATAACATCTATAATTAGCAAACTGGGCCTGTGGATAGTGAGCACTTTGGGCCTGTGGTGGGAAGGAAGAAAACTAGGCCTGTGTATGTGTGTTAAATCTAGGAGGACTATGGAATGTAGCATAATTGGGGCTTAAACCATTAGTAACCGCATGTAAAGCCATATGGGAATTATTAATAGTAGAGTTTGGCACAAATAGATTATTAGCATGGGATGTAATATTTAAACCCCCATCATCACCAGGTTTAGCCAAAAGAGTTTGCAAAGTCACCATATCCATTTATGTTAAATTATTAGATGATGAACCATTAGAACGAGGAGCACTATTAGACCACAAAGAGGGATTAGCATGAACGCCATTATGAAGAAACTTGCAATGCTTACGAAAACAACAAGAACCTTTATTAAAGTTAAAACAAGGCATGTTTACCTTTTCGAAGAAGGAGTAGCACGCCGAGCATTGGAATTAGCCAACAAAACTGTAGGTGACGACGAAGAAGAATCAACATAAGTAACTTGAGCTCGTGATTTCAAATGCATCTCCACCGTAGTAAGCATTTTGGAAATGTATCGTGATGAATAATATTATTAGAGACATGTTGATACTTCTCCGGTAACCCGTGAAGAGCAATATTAACCACATCATCATTGCTAACGGGAGACCCAAGGCTAGATAAAATAGTTGCAATGTATTCGATCTTACAAAAGTAAGCATCTATGCTCAAATATCCAAGCTTCATTGAACGCAAATTTTCTTTTAACGCAATAGAACGAGACCGCTTATTGTCACTAAAAATGGATCAAAGTATGTCCCAAGCTTCCTTGGCCGTTATAGGATTCTCAACCACAAGCCTTGTTGAGAAGTCTTGAATAAAGTCGTGAAAATCCAAGTGAGGATAATAGAATCTATCGTCAACCATTCCGTGGTTTTAGGAGGTGGGTCACTAGATGTGGGAGCATCTGTAGGCTCCTCACCCAAGATGTGTGTCAGAAGATTATAACCACGACATAAATTCCAAAAGAAATACATCGAAGATGAATAATTCATCTCATCAACATCCAAAAGAACCATAATACATGTGTGAAGATTGGTAAGAGCCCAAAGCTTGTCTGAGAGGAGAATAATCGAAGGGTTAAGTGGGGCATCACCGATCATCTTGATTGTGTTAGGGTTAGGGAATGGTATTTAGAAGGTTTTATGGATCAAGGACAATGTGATGCTAGGGTTAGGGTACGGTTTGTTTATTAGTGGGTAATAAATTAGGGTGTTTAGGATTCTAGGGTTTAATAAATAATGAACCAATAGAAGAAGAATAGCATAAATAAACAAACAACCAAAAAGTAGGTATCGACTGGTTATGTTGAGAAACCAACTGTGGAAACTATAAGGGGGGGGGGGGGGGGTTGAATAGTTTACACGTTTATTTTACGTTTTAAAACTTTACTTTCAAAAAGTTTTAGATCCGAGTTATATGTTTAACCAGTTCATAATATGAACAAGCAATAACTATCTAAACTAAAACTAGATAACAAAAATAATAATGTAAAGAGATAAGGAAAGAAACAACCAAGCCAAGACACCAAGATTTTATAGTGGTTCGACTACGAAGCACCTCTTCTCCCTACTCTACTCCTCGAGTATCGGACTCAAGATTTCACTATGTCAACAAGCTCCCTTTAGGCGGAGAAAACCGTTTACACGTCGCTTATGTTATTTTCCGACACTAAACTAAATGTCGAGTCCTAATCTTAGCTAGAACCAATCTACCACTTCACAAGATATACACACTCACAAGATCTACACTATCGGATCTACACAATATCCGAATCATACAAAATATACAAGATAAATACAATGAAGGTTTGGTACTTAGAAGAAGAGAGGAGAGATCACTAATTAACACTTCGTTTCTTGATGAATACTAGTGTTCTTCTCTTGCACTTGAATGAGAGGGAAGATATGAGGATAAGAGATTAGATAACTTGAAACAAGATCTAAGTATGTTAGTGATCAAGAGTTTTAGTGAGAGAAAGAAGCTTTAGAGAAAGAAATAAGAAACTAAAAAATTTCATGCAAAGAGGAATAATTTTCAGCAAGGGGTGGAGCAGTATTTATAGACAGGAAAAAACAACGGCAACTGGTGGCGGTCTTGGTGGTCCCATATATATAAGGCGGCCGCTAGGCCTATAAGGGGGCCGCCACCTAGACTCCGCTCCCTTTTTTGTCTTTTTGTGGAGAAGGTTGTATCTGGTGTAGAAGCTTTCGTTTGGGTGGGGGGGGGGAGGGGGAATTTGATTTTCAAATTTTATGTTTTTAATAAAACTTTTCTTTTAATTAGAAAATATTTTGTATAATTAATTTTGTGAAAATCTTTTGTAAAAATGTAATAAATGAGAGAAAAATATTTTTCTTATCACTAATCATGCTTAATGATTTGTTTGTTCATACCTTAAGTGATCACTAATCTTAGAAATGGAATTTTAAGATTAATAATTTTTAAACGCTTAATTTTATCGTAAAAGTTTTTGCATTTTGTTATTATCAAAACGTTGAGAGGTCAAAAAATATAAATAACGTTTTTAGACATTATTTGTATTAACAATCTCCCTCTTTTTGATGATGAAAAACTATAAACTCATTTTGTATAAAAGTAATAGTTACACATTATTAATGAGTTTTGTTTCATTTATCCTCCTTTTTGTCGAATTCAAAAAGGATGATCGTCGAGTTGTTGAAGGAAGAAAAAAATCAACGATATCAAGACTCCCTTTTGATGTATGCTCCTCCTTGTTCGGGGCACCAAGGGATCGATCTTACAGAAAATTTGTGCTATAAAACAAGGTTAGAAATACAAGTGCAATACAAATATCTTTTAAAGCAACATATTATATTTAAGTTACCCAAAAGAGAGTTTCATTCAACCAACAAGAAACTCATACAATAGCAAATGCAACTAATACATTCATGCAAAATAAAACTAGAGCTAATACAAGATAAGACAAATTCATACAACATTTGTATGAATCATTACAATAGAAAGTAGATAACTATAAAGACATAATAAGGCATAGATCTACACTAGTAAACTCTTGAAAGGTAGAAGATGCCATAATCAAAAGATGAAAGATCAATTATTTAGGGAGATTAATTATATAAGAATGATTAATTAAAAAGGGAAAAAGAATAGGTTGGTGACACATGATTTGGAGGGATACGGGTTGGAGGTATGTGACGGGTTAGAAGAAAGTGAATGAAGTTTATTTCATTTTTCAAGAAGTGGAATTGGTGTCTAAAAAACTTGCAACAATGACAAAAACTTAAGTGAAATTCAACTTGATCATGAGGAGGAGGAATTTGTGGTGGTGGTGGTGTAGGTGGCGCATGAATGTAGGTATTGGATGGATTAGTGTATGAATCAAGAATGGCAGAAATATTGCGGAGTTGGTTGATCATTTGATCTCTTAAGGGATTGTAAGATGGTGGTGAAGGAGATTGTAAGTAGACTCTTGGAGGAAGAGAGGGTGATTCATTTTGGGAAGGAGGTGATGATTTTGGAGTGGATGTTTTTCATTTCCATACTTGTCTAACCGACATTCTTGGTTTTCTAGAGAAGTTAGAATGGTGATTTGAGCAAGATATTGGTGATAAAGGAGAAGAGAATGAGGAAGGTAATGGTGTAGGTGAGGTATGAGAGTTGATGATTTAAATAATGAAAAGGATAGTATAACATGACAAAGCATGGTGTAGATGGAAGAGGATGTCAAATATGGTTTAGCCAAACAGGGAAATGACAGCTTATGAATGTAGGTATGAGGGTCAAGATACAGAAAAAGAGGTAAACTCAATTTTTTTATTTCCCCCTGGTGGCGGTCCCATATCACCAGGCGGTCCCAAATATATTGGGGGGCCGCCGGGTATATAAGGGGGCCGTTTTCTAGAAGCAGGAAAATTTCTAGTTTTTCCCTTTTTCTTAAGTCCAGCGATTTCGGCCTCTACCAAATTCAAGAATCAACTAGTTCAAGTAATAATAGTTCTATTCTAACATACAAATCATTTAGCAAGTAGTAGCATTTTTCTCATGTCACATTCATAAAATTTGCTAGTCATAAAAAGTTGATAGAATGGAGAAAATTATCCAAGTCAAATGCAAATGACATTTGCCATTTCTAGTCCTAATAATAGAGAGATATAATGTATTAAACAAGAGAGGTGATAATAATAATAATAGTTTCTTAGTAGTTGTGTTGACATGTTCACTTCCGTTTTCCACCCATCATGTTCTAGAGAGCTTGTCCAATTGACCTTAACCCTTCCCGGTGAGCATCTCTTTGTTGAGTTTGAAGATTAATAGTTTTGGAGAGATAGGTGTTCAAGTAATGACTTTCATGAGGAGGGTTTTCATGGACTCTAGAGACATCATTTGACGAGGAAGAGATGTTTTAAGACGGAGAGGAAGGATTGGAATGAAAAGATTAATCATCATTTTTATAAATGGGGTCATCTGACAAATGAGACGAGGATGGATGATTTAGAATGGTGGGGGAGGAGCTAGCATTTGACTCATGAGGTCTTTTCTTGCCATGATCCGATCGCGTCTTTCTCTCATGATGAGGAGCGAAGGGATGCATGACTCGATCATGTGAGATGTAGCGATCAAGTGCTAGCTCGGGAAAGACGGACACAACATGTTTGAACAATCTAGTCAAAAGCATTCCGTAAGTCAAGAGTTCCTTAGGTTTGCTTCGAGTCTTTTCCATTCTTTTAAGAACAAAGAATGCTAGATTGTATCGAGTGGAGGTTTCAATGAAATAAAGCATATGACAAAGATAAGCGGAGACATGATCCTTATGACCTCCTAGACAAATGACATTTTCACGAATGATATCAACACATGATTTCATATGAGGTTGAATCTCGCGAGTTAGGATTTCATTTTTGTCGACGATAATGGTTTTCTTGTTTTTAGTACGAGTGACTTGACCTTGTCTAGGAATTTGAATGAAAGACTTGACGACACTTGGAGACGAATGAGTGGTTTTATAACGACCTTTACTCTGCAGGAACATATCCCGATTACCCCCCCTAGACAAAAGACATTTTCCTGGATAATTTCTTTTAAAGGCTTTAGGGTTGGCTCAATTTCACTAGTTAGAATTTGATATTCAAGAACATCAATTTTTTCCTCATGACGAATACGACAGACTTGACCATCTCGATTGATTCGAATAGACAAAATGATGTCCTCAATGGAAGGAAGGTTGGTTTGATATGGACCATCCAAAGGAGTACCATATGCCAACTCATCAAGTCTCCATCTATCGGTAAAGACACACGTACCTTCACAAGGTATATCAAGAATTTGAGCAAATACTTTCTAGAGAAAAAAGAAAAATGTTATTTTGAATAACCAATTCAACAAACATTTTGTACTTCGGTCGGAATAACTGACTCGATATTGACAATAAAACTCGACAATGAAGCGAGGACAAATTTGTTCATTTATTTCAAGGAGACACTCGAACTCGACAAAATGGAACAAAGACCGAACATAGTTTAGATCCGCAAAGTTGTCAAAAACCACCCGACCCTCATGAATGTAACGGCTTTTAAGGTCTCTTAGTTTTTCTTTTATAGGAGTACGGTATTCATGTGATATCATTGGTATGTATTCACTACTTGTTTATTTTATGATCTCGGATGACTTACAGGCAAGATTTCAATAAAACAAAAGCGAAATCACATTTTTATTAATTACCGTTTCACTTGTAGTTGGTTATACACATTGCTTCTAGTGTGTGTCTAGATGTAACAAATGTGGAGTAACGATTAACTCGACCTAAACATAAAATCCTAAGAGTTAATCCAAACGCTCCTTAATTTGATTTTGCTCATCCAAACAAGTCAAAAAATACATATGAATTATGTATTTTAATTTTTTTTTCATGAGATCATTATGCATGTGTTTGAAAACGTTTTTGTATTAGATTAACAATACACAGTAACAATTTTATTTGTTCCTAACGTGAGTGATTTGAAAATAAAATTGGGGTTTTGGTTCGAATCAATTTTTCAACACAAATGTATGAAAACCTATATCTAAGGGAAGCATATTAGTTATAACATTGTATCCTAGTTTGTCTTAATTGTACCGAAACTTGAAAGAAAACATAAAATCGACAATTTCATTTTGGGTGTTCATCATGAACCCTAGACATAAATTGAAATGAAAAATAATGAAATGGCTTTACAATTGATGATCTTGTGATATAGGATTGATTATAGTGTTGAATGATCTCAAATGGATGTTTTAAAGGTATGAATTTGAGTTTTGTGTGGGTTTTTGAGTCGTGTTCGTCAATGGCAGAAGATAAAGGAGTGTCTGTTATTGTGTTTTGAAAATTTTTGTTCAAGTGTTCCATATTATGGTCTACTAATGGCGGTCCCATATCTCCTGGCAGTCCCAAATATATTTGGGAGGGGGGGCTATATGGGGGCCACCCTCAGTAAAGGGTATTGGACTTGAGTTTTTGACAAAAATTTAACAAGAGGAGTGACATTTTAATTTGCATTTCGCGAATTAAAAATGCTTAAAGTACTTCGGATGAAGTATTCAAGTTGTCACGACACGAAATGAAACACGGACTAGAATCGAAACTAGAAGAAGGAGAAGCAGACACCATAAAGGTTTTATAGAATGTTGTTCCATCATTTCCAAACCAAGACGAAGATTAGTTAAACGATTCACGTTTAAGGTGTTAGTAAGAATGTCAGCGATGTTGTTCAACGGACAACACTTTTTTCAAAAAAAAATATTTTCGATTGAGATATGTCCTTTCTGAACATTATCACGAAGAAAGTGGTGACGTAATTTCGATGTGTTTGGTACAAAGAATGTTGCAAACGGGTTTTTGCTAAGGGTCGGTCGCGAGCCTTTGTTGTCGCACATGATGGGAATGTCAACGAGTGTACGTCGTAGTCGTTAAGAAGCTTGTTTCCTCCATAGTGCTGTTGACATGTGCCTTGATCGCGCTTACGTATTTCGGCTTCGATAGTGGTATATAGCAATATCGGAATGTTTCTCGAGAACCAAGATGTCAATAACATCCACGTACAATCAAATACCGCTAAAGCCTTTTCGGTCCACAAATCTCTCTCCCGCATGATCAGAGTCCGGAATATACTACGGTTTTCTAAGCCGTCCCCCTTATGATACCAAATCCTAATGCGTAGTGCCTTTTAATGTATCGGAAGATACACTTAAAAACCGATTCAAAGGTGAGAGTTTTGGGAGCTCTCTGGAAGCGAGCACAAAGGATACACTAAACATATATCGGGGCCTACTTGCTGTTAGTATAATAACATACCTATCATGCCTCTGATACTGGTACTATCTACCGACCACACTCTTCACCTTTTGTGAGTTTAAGTATTCGGAGACATAGGTTTTCAATTGGTTGGAATCCTCTAGACCAAATTTCTTAAGCATTTCTTTAATATACTTAGATTGATTAAATAAGACACCATCTTCCATTTGTTTTATCTGTAATCCAAGGAAGAAGTTAAGTTCACCCATCATGCTCATCTCGAACTCGTCATGCATGATTTTGGCAAATTTATCACACATGTCTTGACAAGTCGAACCGAATATAATGTCATCGACATATATTTGAACAATGATAAGATTTGAACTTTTCTTCTTAGTAAAAAGAGTGTTATCTATCATTCCCATTTTATATTCATGTTTAATAAGGAAAGCTTTTAATCTATCATACCAAGCTTTGGGTGCTTGTTTAAGACCATATAAAGCTTTCTTTAATTTATAAACATGATCTGGTTTTTCAAAATCAATGAATCCAAGAGGTTCTGCCACGTATACCTCCTCATTGATAAAACCGTTCAGGAATGCACTTTTTACATCTATTTGGAATAGTTTAAAATCTAAGGTACAAGCATAAGCTAATAATATTCTAATGGACTCAAGTCTAGCAACCGCGGGGCTAAGTTAATCAGATACGATGCCCTCTTGTGTGGTTAGTAAGCCTAGAGCAACTAACCTAGCCTTTATTTCGAGAAACAATACTGTTCTACGGAGTCTAACTTATTTTCTAAACACCTACTTAGACCTAGATTGTTATAATCCAAGTTTGAGGAACTAACTCCCAAAACGTCATTAGCAACGAATTGATTTAATTCTTCTTGCATGACGACTATCCAACTTTCATCTCCTAACGCTTCATTCACATTCTTAAGTTCTATAGTTGATATAAAACAAAAGAAGTTACTTTGGTTTTGGGCTTGTGACCTAAGGGTTCTTTAGTTAAGGTTTCCTATGACATTTTTTAATGGATGGGTCCTAGATTCCTTAATGTCGACTATTTCATCGATCTCTAAAGTTTCATCCACAATGTCATTTTCTAGGTTTTTCTTTTCGGTGACTTTAATTGCTTCTTCTTCATCTAAGTCATCATCCACCAAGGGTGTGATGTTTTTTAGAAGTGTAGAGTTTCAATCAAATGTTCACGTTAAGTGATTCTTCTTCTTCGACTGTTCCTAGTGTGTTTGTTTAGGATGATACAGGTTTTACTATTTTGAGAATAACCTAAAAAGACACCTTCATATGACTTTGGGTCAAACTTGGTAAGGTAGTCTTTTGTGTTCAAAATGAAGCACTTGCTTCCAAAACAACAAAAAAAATTCTAGCGTAGGTTTATCAACATCTAAGATTCATAAGTGCTTTTCCTAGAAATAGCTTCTAATGAAATTCGGTTGAGAATTATGTTGAAAGTATCTAACAAAAATGCGTTAACAAACCAAAACTTTTATGGTAAAGATTGCTCATTCAACATAGTCCTACTTATTTATTGAAGTGTCCTATTTTTCCTTTCAACCACGCCATTTGATTGAGGAGTGCGTGGAGCCGAGAAGTTATGTGTAATACCGTTGGCATTACAAAATTATCCAAATTGCACCTCATTATCAAATTCTTTACCGTGGTCAGTTCTTATTGACACTATTAAACAACCTAATTAGTTTTGGATTTTCCTGCTTAATATTTTGAATTGATCGAAAGCTTCAGTTTTATCCTTAAGAAATCTAGTCCAAGTATACCTAGAGTAGTCATCTACTATGACTAGGGTGTAACGGTTTCCTCTGTAACTCCGTACGGCGGATGGACCGAAGAGATCCATATGGAGAAGTTTTAAGCATCTAGTCGTTGAGACTACATTCTTAGCTTTGTGACTAGCGTGAAGCTGTTTTCCCATTTATCAAGCTTCACGAAAAAAAAACGTTGATTAAACTTAAGCGAGTAGTGGTTTCTAACTAATTCCTTAGAGGCCAACGATTGAATGAGACACATAATTGTGTGTCCTAATATCCTAAGCCCAAGTGGAATTTTTCATCATGTTGTAGACAAATTGAGTCTTCGGGCTTATTTTCTCTAATTTCATTTACATATAAGCTTTCTTTCTAATACCTCTATCTATACTTTACAGTCCTTAGTGATTTCACTATCATATTCCGAGAAAGTTACTCTACACTTATTGTCACATATTTTTCCTATACTTAGCAAAATTAAATCCAAAGTTATCAACATGTTCTACATTATCTATTTTGAGAGAGTCATCAGAAATCGTACCTTTGCCAATGATTTTACCGCGAAGATTACTACCAAAAATGATGTTACCTCCATTGTATGCCTTGTAAGTGGAGAAGAGCTTTCGGTTGCTCGTCATATGTTTAGAGCATCTGTTTTCCTTGATCCCTTTTTCGTCGGCTCCAAGTCGACTCCCAGGCATACTATCTTAATATAAGACAATAACTCTCAAACCTTTTGGTCCCCCAATATCTCATGGTCCCAAAGTTGTTAGTGCCAAACATGCCTGCAATTTGATGCAATTGGTTGTGTATGTTGAGAATGGAAGACACATTTCCCAAGGCATGTGAAGTATTTTTTTTTTTTACTTTTGACGTAAGTTGTTCAATTTACGGGAAAGCCATGAGGTTTGTTTTGTCGACCAACATATCTTCTTGGTTGCGGTATTTTAGAACGAGGATAATTATTATTAACTTTTCTAGGAGGTTGAGTTTTTGACCTAAAGTTTGGTTTCAAAAACCCAATTCTGGGTTTTGACAATGGCTTATAGAATTGTTTAACTTCATTGTCACTAGAAACGGGAACTTTGGCTTTGTTTACAATTATGTGTTTTGGTCTAGGACCCAAAATGGATTTTTGAAAAGACACAGTTTTCTCAGATCCAGGCGTTGTTGGTGGCGGTCCCATAATTCATTTAGGGGGTGCCTGGTTCATAATTTAGGTAGGCCTCCCATATTTATTGCGCCATCTATCATAAATACAGCCTTTTTCTGAGATTTCACAAATTTTATTTCCTTAGTTCCACTAGATGATGATTCAAATGAATGTAACCCTAAACTAATTATTCACGGTGGGTTTTTGATTACTAACATATTCATTTCAAGCAATGTGTACTCTTTTTTTCAAATTTGGTTTAATCTAGTGGATTCTTCTTTGATTTTTCAATTTCTCATTTTAATGCATACACTTTGCACACCGAGATCTACTCCCTTGTTTTTCTTCAGTATGGACTTAAAACTTTTAATTGTCTAAGCTCATTTTTCTAGACAATTTCTAGTAGCTTTTAAACCTTTTGTTCTTAAGTGATTATCGTTTAGACGCATTTTGCATACTTATCATATTCATTGTCTAAAGCTAAATCATCAATTGATGAATTTTTCCATCACTATAGTAGAGGATTAGACACATACCACACTTGATCCATGAGCTACAAGACAACGTTCATCATCTTTGACCTTCTCATCATCTTCTCACCGCTATCGCTCCAAAAGCCTTCGACAAAAGCTCTTTGGTTCTTATCTTTTGGTGGTTTTGGACATTCTCCAATAAGATGATTCAGATCGTCGCATCTAAATCGTTTTCTATCACTTTTACTGTTCTTGTCATCACGACTTATTTGGAACGTCTTTTTGTCGTTCCGAGGTTGCCTCACAAATCTACCTCTTCTTTTAAAGAATTTCTTGAAGTCTCTTACCGCCATGGCGTACTCTTAAAACGTTTCGTCCTACACTAACTACCGGAAGTGCGAACACTCTTCATCTACAGATTTCTTCTTAGCGTTAAAGCAATAGATTTCCTTTCACTTTTGCTTTGGGACTATTTCAGAACTTTCTTGATGATCATTCATGAACTTGAGGTTCCCGATAAGTTCATCAAGAATAGAGACGTTAAGGTCTTTTTGACTCATCAATCGCCCCCCCGTGACTTTTCTCCTCCATTTAGGATGTAGAGGCCCTAAAAACTTCCTTACGAAGTTAACTTAACTAAAAAACCTTCATCAGATCTTTAAGACTAGTATAATATGTATAAAATCTACAAAGAGCACATGCTAAAGATTCGTTTTGAAATGACAGAATTGTTCATATTGTTGAACCAAAGATCGATTCTTATATCGTTGACTTTGGCTATTTCCTTGATGGTGATTAACAAAGTTTTTCCCAAATTTTCTTTTGGCCGTGCTACAACACATGAAAATTCTTTCATATTCGTTTTCTTGGTAAAGCATTGTAAATAACCATTTTGGCTTCATTATTTTCGCAAGTCGCTTTTTGAGATCATCCGTTTTTTTTTTAAAAGGGATAACCTCATCTAATTTGGTTTTCGGATTTTGTACAATAGGTTGAAAATCACCATTGGTTAATAAACATCCAAAATCTAGATCTTTTTGATTTATACATATGTCCTCGAACCTATTTTTCCAATCAATAAAACTATCGCTTTCAAAGAGTGTGATCTTTGTCAATAGATTGCCCTTATCTCGATATTTTCGGAATCCCATAGAATCGATCCAAGCATATTAAAATACAATAGTATTTTAAAATCTTAGTGACTTAGCTCCTTATACAATTGTGGAAACTGAAGAGGGGGGGGGGTTGAATAGTTTACACGTTTGTTTTTTACAACGGTTTAAAAAGTTTACTTTTCAAAAATGTGATAGAGCCGGGTATAAGTTCAATCAAATCACAAGGTTGAACAAGCAATAAAACCTTATCTAAACGAAAACTAAATAACAACAACAATAATGTAAAGAGATAAGGAGAGAAACAACCAAACCAAGACATAGAGATTTTATAGTGGTTCGGCTACAAAGCACCTCTTCGCCCTACTCCACACCTGGCAGTATAACTAACACTCGAGATTTCACTATGTCAACAAGCTCCCTTTAGGCTGAAAAACCGTTTACACCACGCTTACGTTATTTTTCGCGACACTAAGCTAAATGTCGAGTCCTAATCTTATCTAGAACCAATCTACCACTTCACAAGAAAAACACACTCACCATATCTAACACTATCGGATCTACACAATATCCAATCAAACAAAATACACAAATAAATACAATAGAGGTTTGGTCACTTAGAAGAAAAGAGAGAGATCACATTAACATTTCGTTTCTTGAACTAATACGTAGTGTTCTTCTATTGCACTTGAATGAGATGAAGCGACTGAGAAGAAGAGATTAGATCACTTGAAACAAGATCTAAGTATGTTAGTGATCAAGAGTTTTAGTGAGAGAAAGAAGGTTTCAAGAGAGAAAGAAAAGACTGAAAAATTTCGTACAAAGAGGAATTGGGTTTCTGCTGGGAATGGAGCAGTATTTATAGGCAGGGAATCCCAACGGTCATCTGGTGGCGGTCCTGGTGGTCCCTTATATATAAGGGGGCCGCCACTAGACTCCGCTCCCTTTTTTGTCATTTGTGTGAATGTTGATCTTTATGGAACCATCCCATTTTGGGGGGAAATTTGAATTTTCAAATTTTCAAGTTTTTAATATAAATTTGTCTTTAATTAGAAAATTATTTTGTAAATATAGTTTTGAGAAAATACTTTGTAGAATTAAAAGTGAGATAAGAGAAAAATATTTTCTTGATCATAATCATGCTTAATTAAATTGTTTGTTCATGACCTTATGTGAATCCACTAATCTTAGAAATGAAATTTTACATTTGATAATTTGTAAACGTTTATTTTTATTGTAAACGTTTTTACATTTTGTTATTATCAAAACATTAAGAGGTCGAAAAATATAAATAATGTTTTTAGACATTTTTGTATTAACATATGAGATTGATTATCGTTTGAATAATAATCATCTTCGTATTCGAAATCCTCTTACGATCACCTATTGAAAGAAAGCACAAAAATAGTTTGTGAAATATGTTCAATTCTTTCTAATCTTAACCTTAGATGGTTAAATGGTTCTCATTTGGTGAAGAAGAAATATTATGCTTATTTAGTAAAGAGAAAGTTTTGATGACAAGAGAATTTAAGTTTTGATTTGTGCTTTTGAATTGTTTGAGCAAAGTTACATATGTTGTGCATTTGCTCATATTTGGCTTTTCGGAGACGACGACTTTACCAATTGCATTGCAAGGTAAATAACTTGACTATTTCGGATGAAACATTCAAGTTATCAATCTTACTTCATTGTGTATTTTATAACTATATTAGCCAAATATTTGAAACACAACTATTGGACAAGTAGACTTAATATGACATCATTTACACAAGTGTAAGTTATGATCCGATGCATATTCTTATCGTCTTAGAAAAGGATGTCGTTATTTTCATATCAATCGAGTGTGATTAAAGAAATTTAGGTTTAAAAGATAATATCCTCTTTTTACATCATTTTGGATATAATCTTAAAGCTAGAAAAATAATGAATCCGATTCTTGTCCAGTACTCGAAACTTGCAATTAGATTCAATTAATAAATCATCATAGTTTTGACTAATGAACGATATATATTCGAAATCTTTCTTGACCCTCATAACACTCTTTTAATCCTAAGACTAGTTGTAAGTGTGAGGTTGATGAATAATGACCGGTTAATTTCTCACTTTAAGATTGTCATATATTTTACGTGTGCGAAAAACTATTTGTTAGTATGCATAGAATGTATAGTTTTTGACATTTTATTAGTATATGAATGAATTTTCTCTAACCATTTTAATACAACCCACATCGTTTTGTAAACATTATATGTTTTTAAGCATTTATTTGATCAATTACATGTACACAACCAAACACCTCACAAAATAGGAAGATGAAAATACTCAAATCACTCAACTAATCTATATAGTAACATGTAACTAATTCACTCAATTGCTCGGTTCTGACGAGTATTCTATCATAAGCTTAGCACACATCTCCACCACTAGAGCTAATGAGTAACAAGTTTATAAATGCAAATTGGGTTTTTATTATAAAGCTTAGGGTTGATCATTCTAACAATCTTTCCTCAAAAGTACCACACCAACAAGGCAACTGAATCACACAAACATGGCCGTAACGATGGAATAGACATGTGTGTTCGATCACATCCTCATTCTAGTTTAACCAAGGGTTAGGATGAAGAATGATATAGGGTATGGATCTTCTAACTTTCACCAAAAGTAATAAACCAACAAGGCAGTTGAATCATGTATACATGGCCGTACCGACGGAATAGACATGCATGACTCGATCACATCTCATACGAGTAAAACCTAAGGTTAATGATTAGGAAAGGGAAATAAATTGTTGTTAAATAAAATTCATGAAGCAAATAGATTAAGTCCAAACAGATAAGGTACAAGTTTCTAGACACTTTTTCTCGACCGTTACCATGATAAAGACACAACTATATACACAAACGTCTTGATCATAGATAAAAAACAACAACCTAAGTTGGCGTTCCTGTAACGGTCAACTCCCAATCATCCAGTACTTTACACACTTTTACAAAGAAAAGTGGCGATATCTACCACTTTATACAAAACTTTACATCGTTGATTTATAACAATCCATCAATGAATAATCGATCTTTCAAATAATTCCATCGGTTTAAGCTTTAACGAACCGACTATCTTCAGACTTTCCTCCTCTTTTTTGTTGCAATTTTCTAATTTTTTCGATTTTTAAAAATAATACTATACTATGAATCTCGGTGTAATTTCACCATCTTCACGGTCTTAATAACTCCGGATAATTTCTTCCATGATTCTTCATCCTTTGGACGTACCAATAATTGTAATGGTAGTAAAAATACACGAGTTTTGACTACTTTTTACATTCCCATTGCAATGTGTAAATTTTCTAACCATACCAGAGATAAAAAATGACACAAGACACAAGAAATACACACTTTACACTTTAATCAATTAGCAACTGATAAATGGACTTAATCTAACAGGGTAGGCTAAGGTGTAAAGAAATAAATAGTTGGTGTTATCCTAAAGAATTGGCTCTACAGGTTTTTCTAGGGGTATCTTACTCTAAAAGTAAGAGTAAACAAAGGGTTTATAAAGGGGTTAACTAACCAGGGTAGTTAGTTAATAATACAACATATAAAAGCTTTTTGGGTGTAATCTTAGAAATTTACCAATTTAAACAACTTACTCCATCTAAATCCATAGTACTCATTGTGGAAACCGTAGAGGGGGATGAATACGTTTCCTTTTAAAAACCTTAAATCTTTTGTATCAATTATTACATTACTCTCTGTCGGCGCTCCTATAAATATATGGGGGCCTCCTAATACATCAGAGGGCCGCTCTATTAAAGGGACCGCCTCTAGAAGAGGATTTCGGACTAGATTATTTGTATCAAATCACCAATCAAGTTTGACGCAATATGAGAAGTGTCGATAATAGATTTACAATAACTAGCGCTTATATTACCAATATATCCACACTCACAATGTTTACTACAAAGAGCTATACAACCATAACTAACACAACATACACAACAATTCACACAATCATAAGCACAATGCAAATGTAAAAGTAAAGCGATATATGTATAGACATAAGTAAAGAGAAAGGTAAAGGAAAATGCAAACCGGACACGTTGATTTATAGTGGTTCGGTCACAAAGCTCCTCTTCGCCCTACTCCACTCCCCGAGTATCCAACTCGAGAGTTACTTCGCTAATCAACAAGCTCCCTTTCGGCGGAGAAAACCTTATAACGCTGCTTACATTATTTTTCGACACTAAGCTAGATGTCAAGTTGTTCTTCGGGTACAACCAAATCCGTTATGTTTTATGGCCCAACATAATAAACCTTGTGTTTTATGGCCTAAACACATAAACCGCGTCGCTTACATTATTTTTCGACACTAAGCTAGATGTCGAGTCCTTTAAAATATAATCACCAAAAACCGTATTATAAAATTGGGGGGTTTTTAAAAAAATGGAAAAAGCCGGATACGCCGTATTGATGTCTGGGAAGACATACTCGATAAAAATAAATAAAAACTGTCCGGGTTGTCTCTCGGGAAGCAATTTTCTTTCAGCTAGTCTTTAAGTTAGACTTTTTCTTCAGCTTCCTTCTACTTCATCTCATGCATGCTTATATGCCTGTGTGTGAGCCATTCTTCCATTTTTGAATCTGAGATATATTCGGGTCCTAAATTCAAGACCCCTTGTAGAAACTTTTGAGCTTCTGGTACAGATGTGAGATTCCATTTAGCTTATCATGCACACTCACCTTTAGTAATGGCTTGATCTTGTTGCATTGGGCATTGGATAGATGTTTAAACCTCGGATGTGATCACGCCATTTGGTAAGTCACGTTATCATTACCATTATGGATAGTGATTAACCCATCAAACCTTCTTGCTTCCACACATGAAGCTTTGCAAAATGGTTCTCCAAAAATGATATCTCCCATATCTTGATCTCAGTAGCCATCCATATTTTCTATTACTTCAAAATGAGTTACAACAGAAAAATTTCCGACAAATATAGGTACATTCATAAAAGCTCCAACTACGTTCTTTCCTTTGTATTCAACTTTGACCTTCATTATAGAATTGTAGAACTCTCTAGACATCACATTAACGGACAAAAGTAGGAAAAAATTAGCATTTACATGTTCAAAACCTATCATGCATGAAAATCTTAAGTTGTAGGCACAATCAATATGGATCTTTCGGTCAAAGTCACAAAATAAGGGTACTCGTCAAAACTTTCATTATTCCTAATCTGATTATGTCAATCATGGGCTCATCAAAACCTTACTCATCCTTATGGTGGGCATCAAATCATCAACTTGATCTCACGACATGAGGGTGAGCGTTAAACATTTGTATACATAGGATAATGATCATTTTATTAGCTAATCCTTACAAAGCTAATACCAAGTTGTCAAAGCCAAACAAACTCGAAATTCAAACACCAAATAGAAGTCTTTCGACCTATATCCGAGTTGTGTGGGGAATCAAATGATTATTAAGGGTCCAAGTATAAAAATATTAAGTCCATATTTACTATTTACCAAAATCATTAGTTATCTAAGTTTAATCCTCATGACCCTTATAATTTCCAAATAAATATGATAAAACTACTTCATATTGGTTGAGATAGAACACATAACATTCATGATTAACTCAGTAAAGATCATAATATAAAAGAGAAACAAGAATACAAATTCAAGAGCAATACTTGATAATTTCACACAAATTTCCCAAGAACTTCTTATTATATTCAAAGTGAAAACCCCTTAAACTATGAACGATTCTGCCACAATAGCTTATAGCTTTGAAGTAACCTTACTACTACTCTCTAAAATGGATTACAACCTAGAAATTGGATGAACTATGAGTGAGTTCACTCCAAATCCTAAAAACTCTTCCAAACTTCTTGAAAAAACTTCTTTGATTGTTGATGGAATGATATGTGAATTGATATGAGAATGATGTAAAACCTGTCATTTGGGGTCCTTTATATAACCTTTGATTCATGAGTTTTGCGAGAGTGAAGAGTCTCTACTTCAATGCAAGTCATACGATTTATAGTTATTGCAGTGCTAAGTGCGTCGCACTTCCTAAGTAGTGCGTCGTACTTGGCTTTAACATTTAATTCTCTCTCCCCGACTCACAAGTACGCCGCACTTCCTCAGAAGTGCGCTGCACTTGGCTTATTTACATTTAATACTTCTTTAACTTATTTTCTAGATCCATATTTAACGCCCGTTAGTGTATTTGATGAATATTTCTTGCATTTCCAGTCCTTTTCTTGATCTTCAGTCCTAAAACAAACTTTACTTAAATAAGTAACTAAACATGCAATATTTAATATATTTACATAGGTAATTTACATATTTACAAGGGACATTTTATGTATATTTGGAATGTTATCAAGTATGCAAGTGAAGCCCTAAACCACCAAGTCGGCTAAGAGACTTTTACAGAAGCAGAAAAGGTCAGCAAGGAGCCTCAAGATCATAGGGAAACTCTGGTAATCTTCACACAACCTAATATGCATTCAGTTATTGTTCTTTTACTTTGATCGTTCATATATGAAACCGTGTGTATTTTTACAAAGCCTATCGGCTGATACCTTTAGGTATCAGCCATGTTTATGAAGATTTAATGTTTGGTTTGTCTATTTAGATTGCTTATTACTTGTTGCATGTTAATTATGTTTATCAAGTAATACTTGTTTATGTTTAATTATGCATGTAATCTATCATTTAACTAGATATAGTAATATGGACCAAGTAAAGCTAGAGTCTAGGATAGAACTTCATATAACTTATGTGTATCTTGGAATCATAGGATTAAAAATTAAAAGTATTTGAGTGTCTCCTTAGTCTAAAGAGTGGTAGACTAAGTGGTGGCTTAGGATTACAAATAACATTATGTGGCTTTGCTTTGGGTCACAACGGACTATAGACTACCAAGTGTATATCTGCGATTGAACATAAGTGGGAAAAGTCTTGATGAGCTAGGTTTTGATATTCACCAATATTGACTCCCGATGACATTAAATAACGTTACTTTTATAGCATCATTTATCACATATAAATAACCTATTTTTATAATTATTGCAAAGAATTGTTACTTAATCGTTTGTATTTGAGAATTGTAGTAATTATGGAGTACTTGGTGAAAGTTAACTAAAAGGCACGCATTCTGGAGCTTAAACGAAGATATTTGAAGATTACTGTTCTAACAACTAATACGCCATATCCATCAAGGAAGATACGGAAAATCTGTGCCTGCACTTCACTAAAGACCACGAAGGAAACAAGATCCAATACGCCGTATCCAGGAAAGACCAGTACGCCGTATTCAAGCCATATGGAAATAAAATATTCTGGAAGATATCAAACGTGGTCCCTACTCCAAGAAACCCCTAATACGTCGTATCGACCTTTTTCCAGACCTTATGAATAGAAAACTCAAAAGAGAGTTTTAAGTGTGCTAAATCATATTCTCGATACCTAAACCATAAAAGTCAATTTTTTAGAAGAGAAAAAGAGCAGAAGAAGTCGAGCAAAGCAATTAATTCCGTAGGAGACAACGTGTAATTTCTTGTACTCTTGTAATCATTTAGTTTTTGGTATCATTCATTAACTCGGTTAGTTTACCTTGGCTAAATCATAACTTTTGTATTAATTATGACGTTTGAAGGCTAATACCTTTAGGTATTAGCCATTATTATGAAGATCCGAATGTTTGGTTTGTTTATCTTGATTTCTTAATTTATCGTTGAATGCTTGTTTATGTTTATCAATATACTTGTTTACGTGCTTTTGTATGCGACCTATCATTCACTGATCTAGTAACGGACCATGTAATCTAGATTCCGCGTTGGCTCTCATATAGTGATGTATACATTCTAGACCAATATGATTCACTAATAACCGGCCTATCTTGGCCTTTAAGGATTAGTGAGCTTAGTGGGGAACGGCCGGATGTGACCCTTGGGAATCAACGAGTAAACGCTTTTAATTAATTGGTAAAACTTGGTTAGTGCCACTAATAGTGTATGAATGAATTGCCATTAAGCAGTAAGGTGGGTAATGTCTCTATGCTAGGTTTTTAACAAGACTCACCATTGCTTTTAATCCATATGTAGATTATTAATCCAAGCAAATAAGGATGCTTTATGCGGATGCGTTTAATTGTGACAGAATTCTACATGTCTAGGTTTAAGGAAGAAAGTACCCCCCTTAATCTTATGTATGATATTATGCTCGAGTGATAAGAAATAATTTGCACCTAAATAATATAAAATGTTAGCCTCAAAAATATTGAGCTCTGGAACATGAAGTTCGTTTCATTATGTATGTTAGTCTCAGGTATTTAATTAGTTAACGTTGTAATTAGGAAAGTATCGGAATCGGGCTCGTGATGTTAAATCTAATATTGTATTATGGTTTCGGGTTTAATCACAAGCAAAACCCCGCGAACCGATCCTAGTTAGAATATCACGCGCTTTATCGTACCTTTTAAGTGACGGTGTGGTCGGTTATAAGCTTTTTCTTTGTTTCATTATATAAAAATCTTCTTGTTCTCATTCTCTCTAACCTCTCTCTTCTTTCTCTCTCTAAAACAACTCAATCTTTCTTTATCTCTTTTCTTGGTTCGATTCGTGGTTCGTAATATGAAGTGAAAGTGTAAATCGGGTTCCTACAATTGGCATCAGAGCCTACGTGGATTCGTGGTTGATTCTTGTGGTTAAAAAGGATAAATTTTCGTGGCTTAATTTTTTCCTTTTTTCTTGGCTGCGTTTTGGTTCAAATCGGAAGAATCACAACGAAAAACGTGTTATTAAGTGGTTAATATTCATCTACTATCTTAGATATAAGTGTTTAAAGCTTATTTGGGTTGAAATCGTGCTTAAATGGTTGATCTTGATTTTTTTCGTATTATGTTCTTGGTTGCGTTTTGGTGAAGAAAAAAAACAAGATCCCGATTTTAAGGAAAAGTACGATTTGACATCTCATTGCGTTTTGATCATAAGTTGCGTTTTGATTTGAAGACGTTGCGTTTTGGTTCTCAAGTCGTTGCGTTTTGATTTGAAGACATTGCGTTTTGATCTCAAGTCGTTGCGTTTTGATTTGAAGACATTGCGTTTTGATCTCAAGTCGTTGCGTTTTGATTCTCAAGTCACTGCGATTTGATATTTTTATGTGTGTTGCGTTTTGTCTCCACAGGTTGCGTTTTGAAGACCATCATTGCGTTTTGATAAATGTTACTCTGCCATAAATTTTTTATTACATTGCGTTTTGATCAAGACAGACTGCGTTTTGCTCAAAGAACACTGCGTTTTGGTGTCACTGCGTTTTGGTGTCACTGCGTTTTGGTTAAAGATAGCACTGCGTTTGTCTACGAATTCCTGGTGTGAAAGAAAAGGGTTTCAGAAAAAACATCCATAACTTTGATACGTAAGTCGTTTCAGGCCGTGACCTCTCAATCGAAGTGAAAAACCAGATAGAAGCAGCTGTAATCCATCCTTTGGCTAGTTACGGATTTATCGAAGGCCAAAACCCTCGTTTACTATGATTATGGACATATTCATTTTTTTGGAATTTGTATTAGGACGTGTTTTGTCTCTAGTTCACGGGTCCCGTTGTATTTTTTGGGCCCGAATTCAGATTGGTGTGCGTATTTAAACAATCTGCTTGAACCTAGCCTGACAATTATTATTGTTTTATACAATTAAATTATTGGCCGCTGATTTCAAATCAAATAATTACGGTTTCTATTGATTTTGTAAAATCACGTTAATTCATTTATCGGTTTAATCATTGACGTGTATAATCCCTTGGTGAAAGTTAATTGCATACCAACACAACTTCAATCACCATCACTCCACTTAGAAGATCCAACAAAATCTTTCACACTTCATAATATCATAGCATTCATTCTTCAATGTCTACTCCCAGTCAACACATCCTCAACAGATAGTCAATGCACAATAATATCCGGCAGCTGGTTCAGAAAAAGATCGTTCCACCATATGCTTGGACAGGAAGATAATTCACAATGGAGATCACGTTTTCTATCGGTACATGACACAAGAAAAACATAATGGTGTCGACTGAAAAAGAGCATACTAAGTTGGTCCCTACGTGCATCAACCAGCTGTTCAAGTTCAAGAATGTTGATAGGCAGCGGAATGTGTGTTCCTGCAGTTCCGACAACATACATCATCGAAAACAATATGACATGACTCCAGAGAACAAAGACCAACTTTCAGTCTAAAAAGAAGCAAATTTTCTTGCTTTTAACCAGCATTGGAGATGAAATCTATTCCTGTTGATGCTTGCAACCCAAGCAATATATGAAATGTGAATCCCTATAACTTCAACACCATTATCAACTATAATCATAACAATAATAACCTCCCAAAATTAACATTTTAAAATTTAATTAAACAACTCTATATTTATTAAAAACAATTATACTAAAAACTCCCTTAAAAACACAATCATACATATTATTACCAATTCACAAACAATCAAATTACAACATACATACTCATAAACAAAATTCTTAACACATCACACCTATCATCTATATCCAATCCCAACTTTCCAAACCACTCACACCATTCGTCAACTACAAACAAATCATAAACAAACACTCAATCCCCAAACCCACCACTAACACATCCCCCACAACCATACCCACTCCAATATCAACATCATCCACACATTCAACATATATCTCCACACCACTAAACCTCCATCCTATACCTTAAACCCTATCAACCATATACTCTTTAACCATAACCATCATCATATTTACACTTAATATCAAATCAAAATTCCCTCCATTCAACTACAATCCCTCCTCCACAAACACCAACCACCACAACTCTAACTTCTACAAACACCATGAACCAATAATCATAAACCACACCACATTTAAACACCCAATCCAAACATACCCTTCCTAAATTTCCACCCCTTCCACTTCACATAATCATTTTTTCAAATTTAAACATTCTTCATTCATTAATATTAAAAATACATTTAAACATATCACAATAACAACAAATTAACATTTCACTAATTCAACTTACAATCATTACTCCCCATCTTTTAATAAAATCCACCTCTTAACACACTTCCCATAATAATAATATCAACCCAATCATACAATTATTACCTCAAACAAGTCTGCGAGTCCCTCAATAGAATTTCTCACCAAACAATCTTCCCTCTACTCACCACATGTCCCCCCCCCCACCCCCAAACCCCCCCCCCCCCCCCCCCCCCCCCCCCCCCCCCCCCCCCCCCCCCAAACCCCCCCCCCCCCCCCCCCCCCCCCCATAGACACCCCCCCCCCCCCGCCCCACCCCCCCCCCCCCCCCCCCCCCCCCCCCCCCCCCCCCCCCCCCCCCACCCCCCGACACCCCACATACTCAACCCCACACCTCAATCTCTTCTCCATCCCCCAATCTCACAACACACTCCCTCAACCCCCTACCACCTCTCACACCACACCCATTCCACCCACCCCCAAATCACTCTGTCACCCTCGCCCATAACCATTACAAACCACCACCCTCGCAAAACACGACTCACCAGAGATCAACCAATCCCGCACCGCTCATCCCCACACTTACTTTCTGTGCTCTCTACACCTATGTGTGTCCCCATCTATATAGACTAGACTACTCCCCCCCCCCCCCCCCCCCCCACCCCCCCCCCCCACTCCCCTACTTTCCATTATCCATACTCCCAACCCACCCCACCCCCTATCCCTCACACTTCTCCCTCGCCCCAATCACTCCCTACCATACACACCTACCATCCTAAAACCACTCACAATCCTGCCCCCCCTCAATCACATCAATAAACATAAACCCTCCCACTCCATCCATTACCCCCAAAACCTCCCTTATAACCCCCCCACAATGCCTCCCCCAATCATCTACTCCCACCAACCACAAACTAACCCACCTGCTCAATCACAATAACTGTCAACTCAGCCCTCGTGTGCATCTCTCAGAGTCAGACAAAAAATTCTTATAAGTTGTCAACTACCTACCCAAAAAATACTTCTAAAACACAATTACCCTTTCAAACACACCATACGACTTGTGTACCTCAGTTTCCAAAAAACCTAGGTCAAACAAAGATTCTCATATCCCAAACACACTCCATACGTCACTCTTCCTACCCATTTTTACCAACCAAATGTCCATAACGTACTTAGATCAATTAATCCCAATCCGCTTCCGCACAAACAACTCACTCATCACCGCATATAGAGAGATAAACCCCCACATGTGACCCCCCCCACATACCCTGATTAAATCTATTACCTGAATAGAACCTACACGACTCATGACCTCACCCACATCCTCACACATCATCAGTGATACGATAATACCCCGCACACAACAATATAGACCATTCTGTCACCCTAACTTAAAATCCTATACTAGAACGCAAGAGATCCCCTTTCCAATAGAGAAAACCCAACTCATCTATGTACACCCGCCCCCCCCCCCCCCCCCCATTTTCACTGACACTGTGTAACAACCACACACCTGTGTGTCCTCATCCCATCGCCACACCCCATTAGAAATAGATTCCATTTTTAGTCATTAAATCAGAACAAGAGAGACTACTGCCCGACACTTATAATTAACGTTCCTCCTCACATCTAGAGAGACACACAGAGATATCACTCTCAAATAATCAATATCGTCAAGAGAGACGCACTAATCATTGTGTATATTATTAAACAAATATACGTATTCAACTTCCTCCCACCCTTGCACTCTTACAAACATACTTAACCTCCCCCTAGGTCCTCACACTAATCTACTAAATATAAAACCTCCATTATACCCTTTTGACCTATCCATAACCTTCTTTTATCATAATTACTCCCCCAATCCCTAAATCCATACCAACACTTACCCCCTAATCCATCTTTCTCCCCCACCCCCCCCCACCCCCACAGAGTAGAGACACTACTACATACTTTAATACCCCTCGCCACATCTCTCACTCGCGATCACAAACTGAAATATAAGAAGCCCAATTTTACCGCACGTTAGCACAAACTTTTATCCTCAATCCCTCATGACCCCCACTACTATTTACCTCAAATCACTTACTCCACCTATAATTGATCTCTCTCGCTCACTTAAGGAGAAACCCACAGACCTATCTGCTCAATTTGAATCCCCGCTCGCTCCTCTCCGTTTGTAAATGTGTATAGAACAGCTCGCATTACCTACAATAGCATATACTCCACTACAAAGATCTATGTGTGTATACAGTGTTAATCTGAACTCTCTTCCTAAGCAACTCTCGAAGCCCGAAAAATCCCAATTACTCACTTAAAGATCCCTCTCTCCAGACCTCACATCCCTCCGCTCACCACCAGAATCACAATTACACACTAACAGTAATTACACTGCCTCACGAACTATAAACCTCACTCTCTCAATACCGTCGACAGTATTTTAGACATATTAATGTCGTCTCACCCCTTCGATAGAGATCCTAATCCACTTGCCCTCCCCCCCCCCCCTCCCCTCCCGCCTCCCCCCGCCCCCTCTTCTCATTTCACCAAAAAAAGTATCACTCTCTCTCTCTCTCTCTCCTCACAGACTGTGTCCATCAGACCTCACCATTGTACTCGCCTATCACATAGACGCTTCTATTTACTACTACCCACCACCCTCAGTCAAGTAATTCTCTGTGTCCTCCTCACACTTCTCACGCACTATAGAGACACACTACCGTGCACCGATATAGATATCCTATCTTAGCCTCCTGACCATCACCCTAATACATCGCACAAGATACTAATACTTCCGCGTTATAACACACAAACCAATGTTGTGTCACACCTAATTCCCACTCACCCCAATTTAGATTACCTCACCCCTCATACAATATCACCCATTTTCTTTATTCATCTCTCAGAAAATATTTCAATCATACTCCTCCTGTGTTGACTCGCGCAACTCCAAATAATCCACCATAACATACACTAGAATCAATCTACGGTGTCACTTCCCACACACATACACGTCTAGTCGCCTCCCCTCGTCATGCTGCACCTTGATATATATGCTAACTCCCATTCTTACCCCCCCCTCTACCTCCTCCTCTCCCTCTCTCTCAGATTCGCTCATACAAAAAAACACTCATCTCCCTTCTCTACTTACTCTATCCGGACTCGTGTGTGTCAAACAACTATTTTTTCCCTCATATTAATCTAGATATAACTATCTCTAAATCACCCCACCCTCCCAATAGACACACTCTCTCAATATAGATACCATTCTCTAAACCTCCACAACATACCATATAGACACATCTAATCATACTCGACCTTACCACACCTGCCTATAGACACAAAATACCACCTTAACAAACAATCTCTTAGAGATATATATAGTCCCCTCACACACTAAGACCGTCTCACTCAACTCACACTCCTCTCACCTGCACGCACACTCAACTCTCTAAACCAAACCTACTCTCTCCACACAGTCCGCTCTATATCTGGTGTGTGATCACATCCCAACCTGCCTCACTCTCTGATCCACCCTCATAAAGTACTCTTCTGATGTACCAACTATGTGGTGTGTGTGTGGTGTCACGCCCCCTCAAGAAATCTACTCTCCCCACTATTGTGTGTCACTACACTGAACACACTCTCACGCACACAACTCGTGTGTCTCATCGCTATAACTCACTTGGTGTGGTGTTTGTGTGTGTGTGTGTGTACTGGTACATAATATATATACACCTAGAGATCCTCTCTCTATCATACTTATGTCTCACTCACACATAGGATATATCCCATATATAGACTACTCAGCACACACTCTTCCTTATCTACATACCCTTAATATATAGTCTACTCTCATATATACATTGCCACACCCTCACACACACCCTCAAACCCCCACCCATTTACACGCACGGCACACACACTGCACACTCTAAATGTCTATCATATGCTCGTATGAGATGTGTGTCATCACTACATCTCTCGTCACCCTCCCTGTGATCAGTCGCTCCGTGTCCACACACACTCTCTGCACTCTCATCTCCATACTCGTGTGTGTATATATATATACTCGTGCTCTCTCTCCTATATAACTATCCTTACCCACCACTGTCATCTACAAAACACCTAATTCCCTCTCCCCATCCTAACTCTCTACTCCACATCCTACTGTGTGTGTGTGTGTGTGTGTGTGTTGTGGATCTCTCTCGCTCTATACTCTAATACCACCTCACTCTCTCTCTCATCTCTCTACACCTTCTCTACTCTCAAATCATCATCTCTATACAACTCTAAAGACCTGATATCCTATCTCGAACACTCTATCTGCGATACACCCCCCACCAACCCTATCTCGTGTGTGTGTGTGTGTCACGCTCCACTTCTCCCTACCACACTCTCTCTCACTACCACCACAATCATACTCTATCTTGTGTCTCATGTGTGTGTGTCTCAAACCACACACATAGAGGATAAACCCCCCACACTATCAACAAAATTTATCCCATACATACCATTCAAATCACCCCCCAACAACCATCCAAAACACCCATAAGTCTCCCCCATCCACTACAAATAAATCCATCCCAACCCCCCTTCCCATCATCCTCAACATCTACTCAACCCACAAATTAACAATATTAATAATACCCCCCCTATCACTGTTAAACATATCCTATCGACACTATATCAGTATCACACACACACACCCAACATCACATCTCACTCCATCCTCTCCTCTACTATATATATAACACCCTCATAACGCACTCGCTCTCTATCCTCCAGATACACTCAAATCCAACACATCACATAAAACTCACTATCGCCACTCCCCACATCTACACCATCATAGACCACCACTCCACTATCTCACTCAGTATGTGTGAGCTCATATAATGACACATGTAGTGTGTGTGTTCAAACCATCACAACAATCCTCCTACCCTTATCCCCCACCCACATCGCCCAATAACCCCCCTCCTCTAACCACCACCTATCACAACTCGCTCGCACTATATCAGTACACTATGTGTTCGTATATACCCCACTCAAACAAATCCCAAAACCAAACCCCCCAATAATCCTCACTACATATTTCCTCCCCACCCTCCCCCTGTATAAATCAACCTCACCTTACAACTCCTCCTCGTCTGCTACCTCAACCGATCCCCGACCAAGTTGCACAACCATCTTACACCCCCGCCTATCCCACCATCATAGCTCTAACTAGCGTATATAGTCACACACATTAACCAGAGAGGATATATCCACCCCATCCCTCCCTAAACCATTATAACCAATATAAACATCCCGCCCAAAAAAAAAAATATTTAACCCCACCTTCCCTAAAATTCCTAATATCTAATCATTTCCCCCAACATAATAACTCCCCCCCCATCACCCCTGTAAACCCCCCCAAAATAAAACTTCACCCCCTAAACCAAAAACCCCAAACCACCCCATCTCCTAACAACCCCTCCACCTACTTTAAACCACACCCACCTTTATTTACATTAAATAAACCCCCCTAACCCCCCTCAAATACCTCCATCCCCCCCACTCTTAACCTCCCCCCCATACAACCCCCTTCCATAACTACAATCCACCCCCCCACCCCCCACTCCCCCCCACTAATCACATCAACACTTCACCACCACCACCTCATAACACCCACAACCTTACTACCAACCCCACACTATAATCCCTCCCACTAACCTACACACTAACCTCCCCTTATATCCCCCCACTACCCTATCCTAAACCCTCTCCTTTCTACTCCTCCACCACTTCAAAACTACAACCACCTCCATCAATGTTAAGAGTCATCTATCTGTAACTTGTGTGTGTGTGTGTGTGTGTAAGATATACCACATATCGAGATACCTCAACCCCTTCCCACCCCCCCCCCTCTACTCTGTCTCACTCGCTCTCACACTCAATTCTAGAATGATAGACCTATCATAGAGAGTGGCGTCCCATATATAAACAAACACATCATAATCTGAGATGACTAAAATCACGCTAATCACGAATGTCACCCCATCATAAGTGTATATTGTGTGTGTGTCACCTCCTCTACTCATTCTCACGCTCGCACACTCACTCTCACGCTGCTCAGCTCTCTGTGTGTGGTGTACCACGTTCACCATACATATATATATAACAAACACTCACTTCAACTCCCACCCCCACTACTGTGATACCTCACGAATACTACTCCACTCGCATCCCACTCATCCATCTTCTCCATCCCACAAGTCTCGCTATACACGATGATCTGTGTGTGTGTGTCACTGATAGTCTCAACCCTACTGTGTGTGTGTGTTGCGCATTGTGTACTTGCACTCTCTGCTCGCTCGCGCTCACACATTGTGTGTCTCTCTCACATCGCGTGAACCACACACCTCAAATTGATTGTCGCGCTCGAGTATCATCTCAGCTCGCGCGCGCCTCTTGTGTCACAGATATGATGAGATGAGAGATCTCTCGTGTGTGTGTGTGTCCCACGAGATCATCACACTCACTCTCAGAGATAGAGATGAGAATTGTAACTTCATCCTGCACCACCCTTGTCTCTATGGATAACTAATTGTCTAGACGTATAATCAAATTCCTTAGGATTCCAATTTGTCCAATGTACCACCTCTGTCTCTAATTTCTTGCAGATTTACAATCATCTATTCATTGTTGAGCACTCCTGGATGACTAAGCACATGAGGGCATCTCAAGTGTATGTGACTTTTGTCGGAGAAATTTCTGGTTTACTGTTCGTTTTGGAAATGATCAGTTTGCTCCAATCTTGGTTTTAAGAGTAATCACCTCGTACTCAAGGAATGTCACGATTTCAAACGGGTTTTATTACGTATTCTGGATATGCAGGATCACACTGATAGATCCAGACACAGATACGCGCTCGCATCCACGCGCTCTCGGTACATTTGTGTGTGTGATGATTCTGGACGGTTGCTTAGGAAATCATGGTTTTGTAGAGATAGCTAGCTCTCTCTGGAGAGGGAACGCCGCTTATACCTAACTTGGTAGTGTGGATTTCTGTGTGAAGCTGTAACTCGCACGCAGCGACGCGATATAGAATTACTACGTCTCTGAGTCGCTATCATACGCCCTGTTTCATGGCTAAAGCGGTTCACCACACTCAAGCATGGTTATGCATCGAAGGCTCTTTCTCATTTCTTTAACTTCGATTACATCACCTTATCTCAAGAAAGAGGTTGTGAATGGCTTACTAAGTAGAAATATGTCAGGATCAACTTTGTATATAGATCATTAGTGAAAATGAGGATGCTAAAAAGAAGTTCTTCAAGACAAAAGACAGTTCCTAGTTCTAAAGGAAGGCTAAATTTGGCTTCACATGGACTTGTGTGGTCCTATGCGGGTTGCAAGCAATAAGTGGGAAGAATATATTCTGGTGATTGTTGATGACTATTTCGAGATAGATACTTGGACTGCTTTATTCTACGATCCAAGGATGATAACACCAGAAGTTTCAATAGACTTTCTTCACGATGATTCAAACGCAATCTTCAAGTCAAGTTGATACTGTCCGCATTTTCAAAGGAAGATTACACAAGTCTCTTGAACAAGACACTCATGCACTATTTCAAAGAAGAAGTGCCCATTAACCATAAATTCCACTCTTTGAACACCTGAAAAAGAACGGCGTATAGTGAAGACGGAACCGTTATCTTGATGTGGCTGCATCGACGATGCTTTCAGTTCTAAGCTTCCATTATCATTTTGGGTGAAGCAGTGCACCCGAATGCTATACTCAGAATAGATCAACATTATATCTACTCTAAACAATCAGCGCTCACCGAATGCATCCCTCCACTCCTCACACACTAAACCCCTAGGACAGGCCCATAACCTTCACTCCAAACTATACCCACTCACCTATCCCCTTCAACCATCATATTCGAAAGCTTCTGACACTATTGCTCCTCTTCCACGCTCTAGGCTCGTGATCTGCGCGGCGGGACCCCACACTCTCTGATATAAGCAGAATGAAAAAATGTTAATCCATGTGTCATAGGTGGGATATTCTTACTCTCCAGCCCCATACCGATAATCGAGATCTCCTAGGCTTTACCAAACAAGCCAGATACTCTCTATCTGATTTAGTCCTGACGCCCCAACATAGCACTCCTTATATATCGAGCAGATGCAACCCTCCACAAAATCAAATGACTGAGAGTCGATCAAACTTAAATAATACTTCAGTACCCTCCACTCCCGCATACAACCTAACTACGACCACAGATACGTAGTCCCCTCCGCTTCGAAACACATACTTCTATCACTAGTGACACAACGCGCCTTATCACATTTCCCCCTATGGACACTTATCTACATACGGCCGATTTCCGATTTTGACAAACTCTCCCATACCCCCCCGTGCACCCTATATATATAGCATCACACAATGATGCGATACCTTCCTAGCACCAACGTAAAAGCCCAGCCATCTTTCACAATCAAGGTAGAAATTCTCTTCAATCCTCCCCTCCCTTCCTTGCAAGAACTTCTTACAAAATCCAACACCACGATCAAGTGAGGAAAACAACAATGATCAAGCACCGAATGACATCGTTTCAGAAGCTGAATTTATCAATCCTTTTTGTACACGGGTACAAGGAAAATTGGTGAGGTCTTCCTCACGCAAACATTGATTAATACAGATGTCTTCATTTCAACCATAAAGTCATGGATTAACGATGGTAACCAGGAGATCATCCATTAGGAAGTTCGTAGAAATCCAACCATGCCAGTTCAAAACAAGCGACATTCTGCCACAGGATCCTAAAATGTGTATGTTCGAGTCACGGTGGGGGGAAAAAAAGTAAATTTTTTTGGGGTTGAATTCCGAAGTAACATTAAGGATAGCAATGGCTGATTCTGCATGGATCGCAAGCAATGCAGGATGAACTACATCAGTTCGACGGACTACAAAGTCTGGGAACTCGTCGACAAACATTTGGCAAGTGGTATTAAGCTAAAGTGGTTATGGCTTAGTACAAAAAGGATGAACGACTCACCGACCTGTAATTCGCAAACAAGCACGATTCTTGTAGCTAAAGGTTATGCCTATGAAGAGGGTTATTGATTTCGAAAAAATCATTTTGCACCAGTTGTCTAGCTTGGAAGCTGTTCGGATATTCGTTGCCTACGCAGACACAAATTCGCGCGACAAACTCCCCCCCCTCATTTCTTCTTTATGATGGACGTGAAAACGGGCCATTTCTAATATGGTCAATGAAGGCTGGAGGTTTATGTTGCTCAGCTGGATGTGGTTCGTTGAGCAGTCATCCAGAACAAGTCTACTTCTGACGGGAAAGCTCTTTGCTACCTGCCGCCCTCCGCCGCTCCCTCTGCTAAGCCCAACGAGCCTGGTATGATGAACTATCAAACTTCCTGATGTCCAAAGGTTTACTAAAGGGTACCAATTGATCCCAACTATATCAAGATAAAAATAGGGAGTGGGATATTCTACTTGTGAAGGTTTTCGTTGATGACATAATTTTTGGGTCTACAACCTAAATATTCAACAAGATTTGAAAAAGTTTATTGCACAGTCGATTTGAAATGTCCTTAATGGGGGAGATGAAGTTCTGTTTTTAGGGGACTAAAGATCCACCAGTCCCCAATAGGATTTTTATCATCAGGCAATTACGCTTTAGAGATTCTGAAAAAGCATAATAATGGACATTGTCACTCCATTGGTAAACCATTGGCTACTAAACCAAACTAGATGTAGATTTGAGGGGGAGAACCCGTAGACAATCTGTTTATCGTAGTAAAATCGGGTCACTAATGTACTTGACATCTAGTAGACCAGACTTAGTTGCAAGCAGTATGCTATGTGCACCGTTTTCAAGCACGACCAACTCAAAGTACTCAAAGAGGTTTAAAAGGAATTTTTAAATACCTAAAGGGTTACATTAACATGGGACTCGGTATCCAAGAGATTCTGCTTTGAACTAAGACAGCATTTTTCAGACGGCTGATCATGCCGGATGCCTTGCAATATACTGGATAAAGCACTTCTAGAGGAATACAGTTCCTGGTGATAAGCTGATAAGGGCGGCGAGTCTAAAAGTGAAAACAAAAAGTCTGCACTGGCAATGTCTTCAGCAGAGGAGAGTACGTGGCTGTTTATCTGCTAGGTTCGTACTCAAGTAACGTGGATGAGGACCAACTTCAATTATTAATGGCTTCAACTACAAACAAAATACTGTTTGTATTGCGGACTCTTCTCTCAGTCAGCCATAGAAATCTCATGCAACCCCGTACAACATTCACGGACAAAGCAATCCATACTCGGTATTTTCATAAGGAAATGTTCGAAAATGGTATAATTGAAAAATATTTGCGGAAGCTTGAATACCAATTAGCTTGGCCACCCACGTTTACCGAAAGCCCTCTCTGAGGCCAATCCGGCTTTATCGTATCCTCTCGTCAAAAGAAAGGGATTGGTATGGAGATGTTTTGGACTCCCGGCTGAACCCTGGAGGCCGTCGCTCGATTCCACCTCGCCACGCCCCCCAATCCGCTTGATATCATCCATCAAACATCACCATGTATAATTATTTTTGAGAAAAACAAAATACAACACCAAATATAAATCTTATTATTCAAAAAGATCAAATACCACAAAATCATAAATCAGAAAATTACCAAAAATGATTGTCACCATCACATGTCTCTTGGAAATTCATCGATAACATTTACTTGCTTAGAAATGTCGATTAACTTTGACACGAGTGTGTAAATGAAAGTTCGGAGCGAGAGTTGCAAATAGTTTCCAAAACATGTTCATTTCTAAATTTTCTAAATGGCTATGTGCCAAATGTCATAGTACATAAACCCGGCCTTCAAATAAAGGAAGGTTTTATAACTTATCCTACCAACGAGAAAATTAACGTTCTCGATCTTCGAGCTGTTCTTAAAAGACTTCTATGTTTTTCTAGCTCAGAAAAAGGATTAGTGTTACGTTCAGGTGCGCTTACCCTTAGCGTTAGAAGAGAAGTCTCTAACATATGGTGATTTTTCAAAAAGTTGGAAAGGCTCAATTTTTCAGAACTCTCTGATGACAAATTCTTATCTTTCAAAAATTGTTGTGTTCAACACTCCATCCCTCACAATGTTTTTAAAAGACGCTCCACAATTTTTCAATTGGTCCTATTCTTGAGGGGGAGTTTTTCGAAAAACAACGTTTTAATGTTCTTGGATACATCAACAACGACAACTCTTATGCATTCAAAACATTATCAAAATGTTCCAAACCATTCATGCTGATAATTTTTTCTCCCACAGAATTTTCAAGACATATTTTAATCACACGGTATTTCAAAAACTAAGTGTTTATTATTTAAAATATAAGGAGAAAATGTAATTACAATATTATCTATTCGACTCAATGTGCTGAAGAAAAGGATTTATTGTTCGATCTTATACCCAACAACATCTTAATTTCACGACGAATCTGAAGTCATAAGGGTGGTTAGGTTTGGAATCAAATCCTAAGATCCACTGAAACGGAGGATCTACCCAAGGATAATCCAAGTTAGAAATAGCAGTTTAGGTATGATTGGTGCCAGAAGAGAATATGGAATAATGCCGAAAGACTAAGATTGGAGTTAACACTAGGGAATAATTCACAACAAGGTGTTAGTAATGAAGTCTTCGTAAGCATTGTAGGGTTGAAGATATGAAAAATAAATGTATGGATAAAGGTCTAAAGAAAGGAAGCCCTCCACACACTTAAGGCAAGAAACGGGTCAATACATATGCTGTCAGAATCACAAGATGATGCAAACATGAAATCGACATCATGGAACCAGTGATGCAATGCCAACCTTCTCGCCATTAGGGTTCTCTCAACAGAACTTGTCTCCATTTGTCAAGAAGATACACACGTTATCTATTGAATCCTGAGATTCTTGGATATTGAATAGGTGGCAATCTGCTCCAGCCTCGAGTCATAAAAACCAAATAGCACTAATCGAGCTAGAGGCAAGAGTCAATCAAATCTCGTTAGACACATACCATTTCAAACACTTGTTGAACCTCATCAAGGTTAACAAGCTGTTAACAAGAGTCCTACGCAATATCATTGTGATATTTGCCAGAACATCCAAGTGATACTAATGTATTCACAATGAAGATGGAAATCCTGCTTGAGCCAGCATCAAACAAGCTCTTGGTAGGTGACTTGTGAGATTCTATATGAATCAAACTTGTGATAACTGGATATCGATTTGGTCCAGTAAATGAATTGACGGTTGATGAATTTTGATAAAAGATTAAAACTCCTGATGTGTTACAAAAATGACTTTTTCTCTATCCCCTTCCCCCCCCCCCTCACACGCCTCTTTTACCTTTAATATTTTTCACCTTCCCCCCCTATAACTTCTCTTTTACCTCCCTTTTCTTTTCCTTTTTTGTCTCTCCTCTGCTTATAAAGTAATATGTCGATTGATTTTCAAATCAATTTTCTCGATTATCACTAACGTAAACCTGCAGGTTAAAGAACGGTTGGTGACGATATCCCATCAACCAAAGCGATCATTACCACATATTCATGCTCATTCTACAAAGACAATCAATCATGAAAGCTCAAGATTTAAAGACAAAGACTTCCGCTAACTCTGATTAATCATTCAGTTTTTAGTATCATTCGTTAACTCGGTTAGTTTACCTTGGTTAAATCATCACTTTTGTATTAATTATGACATTTGAAGGCTAATACCTTTGGGTATTAGCCATTATTATGAAGATCTGAATGTTTAGTTTGTTTATCTCGATTGCTTAATTTATCGTTGATTGTTTGTTTATGTTTATCAATATAATTGTTTGCGTGCTTTTGTATGTGACCTATCATTCAACTGGGTCTAGTCCTACATATTTAATGCGCTGCAACTTTAGTGTTGTTTGGGCGTAGGCTAAGAGTCTGGGATAGCTCTCCATATTGTAATTTATATATCTAGAATCATAAGATCACAAATATTGACCTATCTTTGCCTTTAGTTTAGTGAGCTTAGTTGGACCATCAGGTGACCCTGGGATCAACGCGTACGTTCTTATTTCATTGGTAAGGACTCAGACCCTGGGATCACCATTGCTTTAATCCCTAAGATAGATTATAATAAGCAAATAAGGATGCTTTATGCGGATGCGTTTAATTGTGACAGAATTCTATGTGTCTCGGTTTAAGGAAGATGTACCTCCTTAATCTTAAGAATGATATGCCGCCTCAAGATAAGTAATCATTGCACTGAATAAACAAACCAACGTTCTAATCGGATTAATGATGGCTAATACAGTTTTCTTATATTTGGCTCAACCGCTCTTTTATCTGCTGTTAATTTGTTTGCGTGTGTTTTAGTATTTTGAATTGGTTTACTCACCGCAAAACCCATGCCAGTCTCTCAGAATGAAAACCCCCCTTATCTATTAGATTTAGGATTAACATAGGTTTAGCATAGGTTTAGCATAGATTAGACTAACTTAGATTAGAAAAACTAAAGTATTAATAAATTGAAAGTGTTTCTTGCTCTTAGTGATCGACACCCTACTTACCACGAAACTCCTAACGATCAGGTACAC